>CAUYPK010104294.1:0-108607 GCA_963574355.1 Loris lydekkerianus | reverse complement strand
CCTTGCTGGCTCTCTGTGTCCTCAAAGGGATGATTGTAGGCAGGTCCCACCGGCCAGAGATGTCTGGAGTCTTGTCTCCCCAGATTCGCCAGGCCCAGTTACAGGGAAGCTGTTACTCAGCTGCCATCTTTAATCCGAGTTCAACCTCAAACTCTTGGGCATAAGCGATTCTCTTGCCTCAGCCTCCTAAGTAGCTGGGACTATAGGTACCCGCCCCAGCGCCTGGCTATTTTTTGGTTGTAGTTGTCATTGTTGTTTGGTAAGCCCAGGCTGAGCTCAAACCTGCCAGCGCTGGTGTATGTGGCTGGTACCCTAGCTGCTGAGCTACAGGTGCTGACCCAGATCAGAAACTTTTAAAATTTTCTTAAAATGGCCCTGTTATGTACACATAGAAAGTTCTATACTTGGACACTTCTTTCAAACTATGAGGTTGTATGTGATGTTATATGTGTTATATATTTAAGTCCTTACCAGTGTATTAATTCTGCTTTGCTTATCAATTCCGTCTTAACTGAATCCCCTCTCCCATGGACTCTCAAGTCACCTTGCAGTTCATATAATCTTAGGAAATTAAAAGTAGATTTTTAGAACATAAAAGACATTTCTGCTTTATTTCCTGCCCAGGGTCATATTTCAGATTAATAATTTAAACTGGTTACCCTGAATAAAACTGTGAACTGGGCAAAATTGTCATGAGTCATATTTTCTTCTTTTATTCTCCTCTTAGTCAAAATTCACCTCACCGTGGCTTTTCTTTTGGTATGTTTGTGATGTTTGATAAACATCCTTGCAGTTTAGGATGGAACTTTTAAAATAAATTCTCTTCTAATGATGACTTGATCACTGCCACTTGATGAAAGAATCAGCAGACTAGTAGGATCTTACCTGAAATTGGTATTCTCTATTGTAATTTTGTTCCTGTTTGTTTTTAAATTTTTTGTTTTTCTTGAAAGGAATGATGATACTCAGTTTTCAACATTAAAAGTGTACAAGTTACTTTGTTACGCTAAAACTAAATGTGTAAACACCTATACCCACACAAAGAAATAACCCCAAAACAAAATTCACTGTTAGGAAATGAGATGATATAACTCAGTCTCCATGATTATTAAGTTACTTTGAGGGCCTCTGCTGTGGAGAAGCCTGTGGTATGACAAAGTGCTGAATTTGGAGTCAAGAGATGAGATTCAGGCCTGGCTCTCCAGTTTCACAAGGTATAATAGTTTTATTAAATCAGCCACATCACACATACAGAGCTGATACCTAACTGGAAAGCTTTAGTTCAGTAGTTCCAGTTTTTAAAATGTTGGAGTACTTTCCTAGCGGTTAATAAATAATCTGTTGCTCCAAGTCCCCTAGATTCCCTCACCAAGACCCTTCTCACTTTTTCAAAATTCAGTAATTACAGGTTTAAGGCCTGGTAGTAACTGTTGGCCTTGCCTTGTGGGTTTCCAGAGTAACGTGTGCATGCCCCCCCCCCTCCTGGGAGGTTGCAGTTGGGCACCTGTAAAGGTCCACGGTAGTGTCTCCAGCCTACTGACCTGTCCCTCCCACATACCTGCCAAATTTTCAAATTTCCCACATTGAATGGAAGTTGACTGTTTTCTACGTATTTAACATATCATAAGTCCATTAACAGTTTATATTAATTATAGGTGGGAAAATGGCCCTAAATTGAGAAAATATCCTAAGTTGTACCCTTAGAGATTGTACCCTAGAGTTCTGTCGAGATAAAAATAGATCTCAAAAGCAAATTTCTAGGGAAATCCTTTTTCCAAATATTCCCATTCAGAATCATTTAACATTCAGCCCAGAATTCTAAAGAGTTTTTGTTTACTTAGTTTTGAGTACAAGATCCATTATTATTTTAATCAATTGTTCTATTAATTCTACTTTGTCAAAACTGTACCTGAATCTTTCCTTGGTGGCGGTTCCAAGGGGGTACATTATGTATTCATTATCTATTATCATGTCTGCCACCTAAAGCAGTAGTCATTAACAGTAAAAAAGGAAAAATCTAAGTTCATATTTAAAAGCCTTAAGCTGATGCTCTTTTTATTGATTTGTAACTTCGGGTCTAAGCATTATTCTTGCTGTAGACCATATTCAAAACAAGTTCTCTAGCTTCCTTTCCAAGTTGCTTTAATTGTTCTTTCCTTTTAAAAACTCAATTTTAGTAATTCTGAAAATTGCTAAACTGAAAATCAGTGTGCTTTGTAAGGTCTTTTATGCTAAATTTTAACCCAGAGTACTTTTAATTTCAAAACATACTTGGCTTAAAAGGGTACAACTGGATTTAAGTGCTGGTATTTCTACTGCGGCAAAATAAAAAGGAGATTTGTGGTAGTGAGAAGCACAAAACTGATAGGTTAGTTTCTTTCACCTTCAATAAATGACTTGTAAGAGACCAAATTTAATTCTTGTCTAGGACAAAATTATCTTCTTGTCTGTAGAATACATCTCTATTAAATATTCTGCATGTGTTTCACATATGTGACTTATTTTGTGAAAGATAAAGTTCTATGTGGATTACAAATAGAGACCAGTGCCTCAGTCTAAAAGGTCAACCGTGGAGACTGGGAAGGAGCCTTCCGTTCACCACTGCTGTCTTAAGCATTATGTGTATTGAAGCTCATGCTTTTGTGTGTTGACACACCCCAACAGGAATATGCAAGTTAAAGTTTGTCATCCTCCTTTCTTAAGAAATGTTACCATGATCATGACTTACAGAAATTTACTGTGAGCTGCACATTGTTTAAAAGTGGGTTTTTGTTTTTCCCGACTTATTTTCCTAGACTGATCCCGTTGAGAACACATATGTATGGAACTCGAGCATCAAGTTTTACATCCAGTCAAGGTCCACATCTCCTTCCACATCTAGTGAAGCTGAGCCAGTTAAGGTGCCTCATTGGAGCAGCCTTGCTCCCTAACTTTTCACTGTGTCAGGAAAGAAGGAATTGAAAAAAACAAGTGATATCTGTCTTCTCTTAGTCAGATGTGTTGCATAATAAGTTACGGTCTATTGGAAATTACTACATTTAATTGATAATATAGATGAAAGTAGAAAACTAAAGTAGAAAATTGCCCCCAAATATTCAACCTGAAATAGACACACTCTCTCTCTCTCTCCCCCCCCCCCATATATATGTATGTATGTAAAGGCAATCTTTATTTTAATTAGAGAACTGTGTAAAACAGGATAGAATTATGTGAATTTTGGAATTATTTACAAACTTTGTAGGCATGTGGCAGTATGGGGGCCATTCTCAGAATTTAATTCTTCTAATAAATTTAAGAAGCCATGATACAATTAATGCGTGTATCATAAATAGAGCTGAAAAATAAAATTGTCATTGCTGGCAGCTGCTAAAGCAGTAATTGGCATTCAACTATGATAAATCATGCCTTTTAATAGTATGAAAAACTATGTTGTGTTTACATTGAATACCAATTGGTTCACTTTCTCAAGAGAGATCATTTCCTCCGCAAGTTAGAATATTATATCCCCATTCATGCCATCTTGCTGCAAAGCGCAGTTCTGCTTCTTTACTCAGCATCACAAGTCAGCCAGAGATCCTTTATTTTTCATTTTTTTAATCTCTAGAACTGTGTCTAACATTCTAACAGAAGCTAATAGTTCAATCTGAAAAGGTATCCAAAGTGAAGTACAAGTTTTAATCAGATTCTGACTTGTTTTTTCCAATCCTGTGATAGACTCTTCCAAATGAGCTAAGTTAATGAAACCCGTGGGTTTCTTCATTATAATTGTCTTAATATTTTGGGTTTATATATTTTTATTTTAGTGATTAAATATTTTAAGCTTGTAGAGAATATGATAAATGCCCATTTAACTATCACCTACAGATTTAACAGAGAAGAACATTTGCCTCTTTTTTTTCTTCAGATTTTTATTCAAAAAAAAATTGGAACATTTGAAACAGCCTCTCCTGTACCGTTCCCCTCTCTACTCTCCCAGATATATCTAACTATCCTAAAGCTGGCTCGCATCTTCCCCTCCTTTGATTGTACATGTTTATTTCATTTGTATCCATAAATGATATATGGAGATGCTTATTGAGTGTTTAAAATTTACACAAATGTTACATGTGTCCTTCTGTAACTTTTTTCATTCAAAAGTATGCTTTTCAGGTTTATCATACAGATATGTGTTCATTAAGTTCATTCATGATTGCTGCATAATGTTACGTTGTGTGATCAAACCACAGCTGTCCATTCTCCTATGCTGGATATTTGTTTCCAATTTTTTTGTTATTACAGTCAGTGCTGAAGTGAACATCCTAATGTCTATGTACTTTTGCAAACATGCCGGGTTAGTTTAACATATAAACTTAGAGGTGGAATTACTGAGTTTATGTGATACATGTGTTTTGAACTTTAACTAGATCTTGCTAAATTGTTTTTTGCAGTGGTTGGACCAATTTTGACTCTCACCAGGAGTGTATGAGAGTTCCCCCTTTTCCCGACATCTTTGCCAACCCTTGGTATTATCAGACATTAACTTTGGCCAGTTTATCGGATGTGAAGTGGCATTTCTGTTTTAACTTGCATTGCTAGTGTTATTTAGCATCTTTCATATGTTTGTTGATGATGGATGATCTGCTTGTTCATGTCTTTTGTCTATTGTTCTGTTGAATTATTTTTACTATTATTTAAGTGTTCTTTGTTCTTTATACATTCCGGATACTAATTCTTTGCTAGCTATATGCATTGCAGATTTTTTTCCCCAGTCTGTGGCTTATTTTTGTTTTATTTTTGGTATTATTTTGTCTTTCAAAAGTTTTGATTTATCAATCTTTTCCTTTATGACTTCTGCTTTTTATGTCTTTTTAAGGCAGTTCTTCCCCCATGCAGCGATTATAACGATTATCTTTCTTTCATATTTCCTTCTAGAAGTTTTTAAATTTTTTTACATGCTTAGAACCTTAATCAAACTCAAAGTTACTATTATGTATTATGTAATGGGAAATGGAGAGTTCTGATCTCTTTTTTCCATTTGAACAGCTAACTGTCCTTTATTTCCCTCTTGCTGTGTGATGCTGTCTCCGCTTTGTATGTTTGGGACTGCTCAGGACTTCTCTACTCCCTTCCATTGTTCTTTTTGTTATCCTTGCCCTGACATGGAATTGTCTTAATGGCTATAGCTCTAAAATAATCCCTGATCCGTGTTATGGTGAGCCATCCCCACCTACCTTATTCTTCATCCATTTTTCTTGACCCTTTACTTTTTCATATTACTTTTAGGATCAGCATATCAAGTTCCTTGTAAGGCTTTTTATTGGAATTGCATTGAATTTATAGATTTATTTGAGGAGAATGTCATCTTCATGATATTGGGTATTTCCATCTATCATCTATCACCATGGTGTACATATTAGTTACATATTCTTTTACATCCTTTGGTAAAGTTTTATTATTTTCAGTGTACTCCATATCGCTTATTAAATTTGTTCCTAGGCACCTTAAATCTTTTGTTGGCAGTGGTAAGTGGGATCCTTCCAAAATAAATTTTCTTATTAGGCCTTGCCAGTCTTCATAAACTCTGTTGATCTTGTATCTAGCACCTTTGCGACTCTTTTTAATTCTTTTAACTTCTCTTGAACTTTCTATGTAAATTCTAATGACAATTTTGTTTCCTACTATTTTTATTAACTTTAATATAGATTTTCATTGTTCTTTTTTTAATGATCATTTTAATTTTCAGATTCTCAACTTCTGCACACCTTTAGCAATCCTCAATTCATTGTTCTTTTATCATTTAGATTTATCTTTTCAAATGGTAAATTGTAAATTGATTGTAAAACCTTTTCAAGCTGTTTAAAATTAATAGAATTTAAATTAGAGCTAAACTCACAAATAGGAAACATGGAGAAACTCAACTGAATTTCACTTTGAGGCTGTAGTACATATAAAATATTTAATTTTGGAGGTGATACAGTAAAAAAGGCAAAGTGACACCATCTATTTTTCTCTGAACACTTTAAAATATTCTTTAATCTTACATAAGGGCTTTTTCCTCTTATTTTCTTGCTTGGCATCCTAAAAGGCAATTATTCTTTATGTCTTCTCTTATATTTTGCTAATTAAGCAGTGGCTCTTTTGGTCCCCCAGTAATACCCAATAAAATCTCTAGTTCCTTTCATTTGAAGAAAAATCATACAGTAATGCCTCATGAAAAGATGCTATATTTTATTTAATACGTAGCTAATTAATGAAGACATTGTTTTTAACTAAATTTGTATTAAGTTCAAAATTCCAAAAGATATTAAATAATCTAACACCTTTCTTTGGAAATTAATTTGTGAAGAAAGAATCCACTAACCTCCATCTTTATATCTGTGCATTCAAATTCACAGAGCTGTGTTAGTGTATGAAATATATGTTCTATATTTGGAAGTTGAGTAGTTAAAAGAATCTTCAATTTTTACTGTAAATCTTGCTTGAAAACTCTTTCAGATACTTTTCAGAATTAATACAGAAAATTGAAAAGAGTGTGAAAATCAATATCCTCATTTCTATGTAGGCTACATGGTATGACTTTTTTGTTCTATAAATTTTCTTCTCCAAATTATTTATTTTTATTCAATAAATTTACAAACTTAAATAATTTTCAGTAAGTGAACAAATATTTCATTTGTAGATTTGCAGGCAGAAATTTAAGTTTTTAACACTGAGAATTTTAGTTTTATTGAGTTTTTTTTTTATTAATTAGTAGAAGTTTTTGCCTTATTGCACAATTGCCTTACTGTGTTTTGTTTGCTTTTATTTACTTTGGTATCTTTTGAGTTATATTTGAAATAGATTGTTTCATGACATTTATTTCCTTTTTGCCCCTGGGTTCAGGTTGTAGACTCAACTCCACTTCCAGTTCACACACCAACTTTAAAGAAAAAGGGATGTCCTGGTTCAACGGGCTTTCCACCCAAGGTACTCAAGTTAGTTATAGTATATTTTTTAAAAAGAGTGGATTTCTTCTGTTCTGTGTGTTTGCTGTGATTTTTTTGATACTAGTTTCTTCAAAGGTAAAACATAAAAGCTTGGAAAGAAAATAAATTCTATATGAATAGAAGTAATCACCACTGAGAAAGGTAGAAAGAGAAGTGTACAATTTTTTTTTTCTTAGTTTTCTTAAATTCTGCTAAGTACTACTCCTTATTCTATGCATCAATTAAGGATGTAAACCACTGAGACAGGGAAATGTTCAGTGAAAATTTCAAGTGGATTCTTTTTTTTTCCATTCTATTTTACATGAATATGACTAACATGTTATTAAGACATAAGGTGGAACACAGATTTAGTTGCTTATCTCCAATTCCTGCCAAGAAAGAGCAAATTAGATTTAACACTTCAAACATATTTCTCAATTGTTTTCTTATATATAATACTGAAAGATCAAATTGATTTCAAGCTTCTCGACAGTAGTATTATATATAAGAAAACAATTGAGAAATATGTTTGAAGTGTTAAATCTAATTTGAACCCAGGTGTACTTAAATATAAGAGCAAGTTTAAAATATTCTCAAATATATAAAAACTTTGAAAATACTCAGGAAGTTCTTTACCAAGAAGAGACATGAAGCCAAGAGGCCAGTAGGAGAGATTTGAAGAAACACAGTGTGAGGGTAGGGTATCTTAGAAGACTTAATTGTGGTGTATAAACGCAATGATTCTTCACACAAATACCAAAGAAAAAGGAAATGTATATTCACAACAGTCGAGAACTAATCTAAATAAAAAGGCAGTGGAAGTGGATACAAGGATAGATGAGGTGAATATGTTAATGTCTGTATCTTGTCCTGGGAGAAAGTATAGAGAAGGGATAGCCTGGTGGTTAAAATGGTAAATTCCTAGCCAATGGAATTCCAGATTCACCACATACTATGTAAGATTGAAAAAGTTACTTACTTTTTCTTTATTTCTGTTTTCTCATCAAAAAATGCAGATATTAGTCTCAGCACCTGTAGCACACTTGTTACGCGCTGGTCACATACACCGAGGGTGGTGTGTTTGAACCCAGCCTGGGCCAGCTAAACAACAAAGACCTCCTTGCTGATGTGTATGACCATGTGATAAATAGAATCAAGGAGATTTTACAGTTTTTTGGAGAATTTGAGATGATTTAGTGATAGGGACACAGAAAAGCAAAGGGGGGGTACTATTAATTTTATAAAAATAAAAAAAATTATAAAACAAAGAGTGTACTTTTTACTAGTGTTTTAAATATTAAACATAAATTTTTACCCCAAACTATGCTATGGTAATATTGGGAAAATGAAGGGAAAAGAAGGGAATACGTATAAAGGCATTAATTCTCTGCCCTAACAGAGTGTGAACAGATAATGTCTCAAATCAAAACATAGCAGAATAGGCTTATTCCTGTAATTCAGCTAGCACCTACCAATCAGGTGATTGGTGACCTAAAGTTACCTCTCTTCCAAAACGTTATGTTGTTTTGTTTTTCAATCTATCATTCCCAGAGTTGTGACATCCTAATACATGTCTAACAGAAAAAATTATATAAGTATGTTTTTGAGCAATTTATCAAATATTGTGAAGAATTACTATTAAATTTGTCATAGTCACAGTTTTTTTTGCTGCTTTTTCAGATATATCTTGTTATCCTTTATGAGATAAAAAAAAATATGAAGTTACTTTGAGCAATTGATTAATTTTTCTTCCAGTTATAGTACAAGCCTCTAGAAGCAGTTAGTCAACTAACTTTATATCTTTTGTATTACTGTATTTTGGATAATTAAAAAGTTAGCACTAGAAAATTTACTCTTAATATCTCAAAAATCAAAAATAGTATACAGGAGACAGAGAAAATGTTCCTTCATCTGTATAGGGAAATGATACTTATCTCTCCTAGGATATCATTTCCATCAAATGATATGATACGTGTAAAGTCCTGTACCACACCTGCACCTTGGTTGATGCTCAGGAGCTATCAGAGCAATTACAGCGTTAGTGTTAATAATAAGTTACTGTTCTACTCAGAGTCAGATGCCAGTGCTGCTTTGAAACTAACCAAAGATCCTGAGAAACCTGTAGAATAGAAATTTGAGGGACCCTTCTAAATTGGATGATCTTACCCCATTTCCTAACTAATACAGGTAGATCATTCTGTGTGGAAAGATAATCTGCTTCTCTCCTCTTGATTTTGTTAACTTCTTTTGTGGTGTATGAATCACATATCCCAATTGAAGAGAACAGAACTTATTTTAAAACTTCAAATACTTCCTTTAGTTTTTTGTTAATATAGAGAAGGTGCCAAAAAAATGTGTACACGTTTTAAGAAAGAAAAAATGATATTAAAATTGTAATATTCCTCATATACTGATAACAAAAGATGAATACAAGTCATGTTGAGCTCCTCTTGTAATTGCAGAAGTCAAATGTGACTTGAGTATTACAAATTTAATACAATTTTTTCCTTTCTTAAAATGTGTGTACATTTTTGGGGCACCCTCTGTATTAGTCTCAATTGAAATAAATACTACTAACTATTTTAATTAGTATTTGCATTTTATTGGATTATGAAATAGAGTTCTTACTAGTTTAAATCAATCACACATACAAAAGTAAAATAATTAGCCAAACTTGTTTTTTATTTATTTATTTTTTTTAGAGGCAGAATCTCACTTTGTCGTCCTCGGTGGAGCGCTGTGGCATCCAGCTCACAGCAACCTCCAGCTCTTGGGCTTAGGCAATTCTCTTGCCTCAGCCTCCTGAGTAGCTAGGACTATAGGCACCCACCACAACACTCAGATATTTTTTTTTTGCAGTTTGGCTGGGGCCAAGTTTGAACCTGCCACCCTTGGTATATGGGGCTGGTGCCCTACTCACTGAGCCACAGGCGCCGCCCCCATACTTGTTTTTATAAAGAAATAAAGCCAGGTGCAGAGGTTCACACCTATAATCCTAGCACTTTGGGAAGCCAAAGTGGGAGGATCACTTGAGCCTAGGACTTTGAGACCAACCTGAGTGACATAGCTAGAATCCATTTCTTTAAAAAATAGTAAAATTAGCTAGGTGTGGTAGCGTGCTTCTGTAGTCGCAGTTACGTGGGAAGGTGAGGTGGGAGAAACACCTGAGCCAGTTGTTTGCTGATGCAGTGAGCTATGATGATACTATGGCACTTTTCCCCAGCAACAGAGTGAAATCATCTTGGAAAAAGAAAAAAAAAGGAAAACCTATTTTGAATACTTACTATGTTCTGGGCACTGTTTGAAAGGCTGTGTTCCTATTAATATTTATCTAACCACCCCCATGAAGTAGATATTATTATTGATCTTGTTTTATACCTGAGGAAAGTGAAAAACAAGAATTAAGTAATTTGTTCTATAGTTCACACAGCAGAATGAAGCAATGATTATTTATTATAATTCATTTATTGTTAAAACATGCTTAAGAGTTCATTTAAAGAAGAAGGAAGTATTTCAGAGAGGTAAAGTCTACATCGGCTTACCATCACGTAAATCAGACAAGACTTAGAGGACCGGTTGGCGCCTGTGGCTCAGTGGGTAGGGCGCCGGCCCCATATGCCGAGGGTGGCAGGTTCAAGACCTGACCCCAGCTGACCCCAGCCAAACTGCAACAAAAAACTAGCCGGGCATTGTGCCGGGCGCCTGTAGTCCCAGCTGCTCAGGAGGCTGAGACAGGAGAATCGCGGAACCCAAGAGCTGGAGGTTGCTGTGTGTCCTGTGATGTCATGGCACTCTACCGAGGGCGGTAAAGTGAGACTCTGTCTCTACAAAAAAAAAAAAAAAAAAAAATTAAAGAAAAAAGACTTAGAGGACTGCACTGGGTTTTTAGTAAGAAATTTGAGGCAGCCATTGTTTCTTGTGTGTGCATTTATATCTGCTCAAGCATAATACTGTCTTCTTCTATGGAAGGAAGCAGATTTGTGAAATAGATTATTTGTTCTTGGTCCCAGAAAATAAAAGATATTATTTATGGTAGAAATAAGAATTTTAAATTATTATTAAAATAAATTTTAAATTATTATTAAAATAAAAATTTAAATTTTAAAATAAGAATTTTAAAATTTTGTTCTTCCTGAGAATATACAAAGCATATTGAAATTCTCTATTTGTGTAGGTGTGTACACAGTATACATGCAAAGTTTCACTTAAGTTTTTGCTGAAGAAAAATTTGGAGAAGTTTTAAAAATCCTGAAGCCAAGATTTGTGAACTAAACAAAAGCTACAGTTTATTTTGTATTCTTTCCGAATAGCATTTAGGAGCAATTTATTATCATTTAACTACTTATATTATGTCAGTTTATTCCAGCTCAACATTGTCTAAAAATATTTAAAGAGCATAAACTATAAGATGTGATGAGAAATGGAAAGAATTCATTAAACTTTATTTAAAAACATTCTAGAAGATAGTGTGAGGTATAGGGACTCATGGAAATCATTTGAATAATCAATGCATATTCTTTATCAATTTGTTTTGCAGCGCAAGACTCACCAGTTTTTCGTAAAATCTTTTACTATTCCTACAAAATGTCATCAGTGTACCTCTTTGATGGTGGGTTTGATAAGACAGGGCTGTTCGTGTGAAGGTAAGAACAAAATGGAAAGAAAATGTGACTGTAGAATCCTAACATTTACTATCAAAATTGCAATCAAATAACTATTCTCTTTAAAAGGCATATAAATGTTCATTTGTTTGCTTTACTTAATAATTTTCTTTTTATTTGCATAACAGGATTAAAAGCAATAAACTAAGCACATTGAATGTTAGAGAAACTGGACAGATAGATGTTCTCTAGAAACATTTTTTAGGGGAGATACATTTCAAGGTTTTGGTCATCTTTGTTTCATTACTCAGGTGCATTTTTTGTTGTCAAAATCTGTTAACCTATATGATGGAAGTTATCCTTGAATCTATTAATTTTAACTTAATATATTAGAACAATTATTATTAAAAAGTAGGCAGTGTGGGTGGCACCCGTACTCAGTCAGTGGGGCGCTGGCCACATGCACCAAGGTTGGTGGTTTCGAACCCAGCCCAGGCCAGCTAAAACAATGACAACAGCAACCAAAAAATAACTGGGCATTGGTTGTAGTCCCAGCTACTTGGGAGGCTGAAGCAAGAGAATCACCTAAGCTCAAGAGTTTGAGGTTGCTGGGAGCTGTGATGCCATGGCACTCTACCCAGGGTGACAACTTGAGACTCCGTCTCAAAAAAAAAAAAAAAAAAGTAGGCACTGTGGTAACTTGTAAGAAATATTAAATGTCTGCCAGTATGCCTCAAAGATGTTTTCTGTACCCATTCTTTGATATTCATTACATACTTATGGAATGCCTCTCTGTGCTCCTAGACACTGGGAATATAGTGGTAGACTGGGGGAAAGACAAAGATCCTGCCCTGATGGAGCTCACATTCTGAGAGTTGAGGGAGAAGGGGGTCATTTGAAAAGAAAACAAAGTATGTATATTTGTTTTGGTACCTCTTTATTTTTCCTAGGACCTCTGAAATGAAAATGAAAATAATAGTAGATATTATTAATTTGTTAGTTTTTGGCAAATGTACTTTTTAAAAAATCAAATGATACTTGTTACTACCATACCACTTCATATGATTTGCTGGTTTATCTTGTTCAAAAGACAAGAAGATACTTGCTAATTCAGATTCTAATACTGGTTTCCATTCCCAGTACTGCTCTTCACTCCTAGAGTTGGAAGGGACCTTACAGGGAATGTAGTCAGTCCCCATCAGACGCATTTGTCCCCTTTGTAACACACTTATAGCTAGGCTATATTGGCTACTTTGAGTTAAGCTCAAAGTTAAGGATAATTAATAGCATCTTAAGGCAGTGCACTTTATGTTTGGTTAGTTCTTACAACTAAAGTGAAAGATCCAGGTTACATTATTTTAACTAGTCTGTTAGTAAGTGGGCTTAGAGCCAAAGAAAATGTTGGGGGTTAAAAAGTAGAAATTTGAGATTTATTAATAGATGAAGTATAAATATCAGCCGCACTACCCAGGAAGCACAGGTAGATTGAAGAGAGAGTAAGATGCCAGAGGCGTGGGAAACAGTTAAGGGAGGGCAAAAGGAAAAGATAACCAAGGAATTTGTGAAGGAATAGCCCATCTCATTGACCAGGAAGACGTGACTGAAGCCAAAGGAGAAACTTTTACAGTTTTCAAGCTTCATCTCATTTTGAAACTTAGCCTGTACTTGTGTTTCATTTTAAAATCTATTTATCAGAAGGAACCCTACACAGCTCTCTCACTTTTGGTCCTTTGTCATTTTTTATGCATCACAATTATTTCCAATGCCATAGTAGGAATTTTGGAGCTCTCCCCCAGACTCTCTGCCCTTCTAGATTCTTTTTTTTTGTTTGTTTTTATTAATGACCCAGAGTCTCGCTGTGTTGCCCTTGGTGGAGTGCCATGGTGTCATAGCTCACAGAAACCTCAATCTCTTGGGGGTAAGTGATTTTCTTGCTTCAGCCTCACAAGTAGCTGCCACAACGTCCAGCTATTTCTTTTCTTTCTTTTTTTTTTTTTTTTTTTTGTTCCGGTTGTCATTGTTGTTTTAGCAGGCCCGGGCTGGGTTCAAACCTGCTAGCACCCTGCCCACTGAGCTATGGGTGCCACCCCTTCTAGATTCTTATGCCAAAAAACCATGCCTATCTTTTCTTCAAGTCCTTTGAAGCCTGTTTTATGAAGCTGTTGAGACAACAGGGGTCCCAGCATTTGACTGGCAGGCTTTCATAAATTTATGATAATATGGTTACAGCTTCTAAAGACTGCTGTCATTTTTATTTCTGTCTCGTTGATTGGAATGAGATCCAGTATAGGATACTTATTTTGTTATTTTCACCGCCTTTTGGAAGGAGGAGAGATGTTTGCCTGTTAGTAAAGCAAATAGCTTGTTAAATAATCCACTTAAAAGTAAATCAGAAAAAAAATGAATTGAGATATTGGATAGTTTTAAACAGTTAATAGTAGGCCATCTCACCTTTGTTTTGGCTTCATAAAGGTAACATATAGTCCATTTCCCCTGTGTGTGTGTATTTCTACATTAATATCTTCTTAGTTCCTCTCTTGTTTGTTCCTCGATATTCTATAGGCTCCACCGTTAGAGCAGGAGTTGTCTACATAGATAATCTTAGTCTATAACCTGTCCCAACAAACTTGTTTGTCTTAAATATTTTCACCTTTAATTCTCACCAAGTCTCAGTGAAACTTACAAGTTTATTTTTATTAATCATCTTGTCTTAGAATCTCAAGTTTACCATGTGAGTGTCAAATACACATATCATGGCAGTAAATACTGTTAGTAGTTGGGTATGCAAGTCTGAACCAGACGGCCTGGGTTTGAATTCCAGTCCTACCACTTACGGGTGCTGTGACCCTAGGCAAGTCATATGTAACAAAGGGATAATAACTGTCCATCTCCTAGATTGCTAGAGAAAATTTAAAAGCAATTTAATAGAGTTATTTATTATTATCTTAGTAGTAGTTTAATTATACATAATAACATTAATTCCTAAAATTTACCCTTAATTTGCACCTTTTTAATCATGGAAAATTCCATTTTCAAGACAAATTGGTAAAGTTTGTCAAATTTAGCAAAGATTTCAGGTAGCTTAATGTCCATTAGTGACCCTTGCAATAGCAATTTCAGGGCTAATACCAAGTTGTAGTGGAACAAAGAGCTAGAAAGAACTTCAGAAACCACTTTCTTAGAAATTCTAAGTTTACATCAATCCTCTTATTCACAGTCATGTTTTTTCTATGTGATTGCTTCTCCTTTAGATCACCACTGTTAACCCAGAATAATAGCATTACATGTACTAAAAAAAATTACTGTTATTGAAATTCTTATTGGTAAACAATTGAATCAGCTCCCTGAATAACAAAATGATTATTTAAAATAAAATTAAAGATTTCATATAACAGCACATTGCATGCAGTGAGTTCTCAGTGAATTTGTGTATTTTCTTTTTACTAAAATGAATTTTTACCAAACATTTCTTTTTTTCTCTCCATAAGTGTGTGGATTCTCATGTCATATAACTTGTGTAAACAAAGCTCCAACTGCTTGTCCAGTTCCTCCTGAACAGACAAAAGGTCCCCTGGGTATAGATCCACAGAAAGGAATAGGAACAGCATATGAAGGTCATGTCAGAGTAAGTATGATTAAGTTAGGTTAGGTTAATCTCTTCAGGTTTATTAATGAATTAAAATGTAGTCACTTTGAAACTGAATGAAATTGATCTAATAACTATTTCATCTAGAGTGATGATTTGAAAACAAAAACCTGTTTCTTGGAAATAAGTTCTAAAATGTCTCAAACTTTTCTGTATTGGGATGAACCGATCTCATGATGAACCGATGTTATAATCTCTATAAAGGAATCTTTGGCAGCTGTTCTTGCCAGAGAGGTAGCATCCGGTTATGAATTATGAGATATTATCAAGGTAATAATCTTGTTATCTTGGGTGATATTTACAATATAACCTGGATTTTGTTTTATTACCAAATTTAATTATACTATTTTTAGAATGAAAATGTTTAATAAATGAAATTTATTTTAATAAACTACTAGTGAAAGTTTGTGGTGTCACCTAAAAATTTTTGAGAATGAAGGTCAGTGTTTGAAGAGTGTGTGCTCATGTTTTCTCTTATGTTAATGGGCCCCATCACTACTTTACCAACCAAAGTTGCAGACTGAGAAGATTGTACATTATCCTTAAGGTTTCACCATGCACTTACATATGTTATTAAAGGAGCCCTTTTAGTCATTTTCATTTGAGTTCTTGTTTGTTTGCCTGCCTAAAACAAAACTAAGATTCCTAAACCAGCTGGAGTGAAGAAAGGCTGGCAAAGAGCCCTGGCTGTAGTTTGTGACTTCAAGCTCTTTCTGTACGATATTGCTGAAGGCAAAGCGTCGCAGCCCAGTGTTGTCATTAGTCAAGTGATTGACATGAGGTAAGCTTTCGAAGTTTAAAGTATTTCTGTCATTACAGCATAGGAATTAACATTTTTCTGATTTTTAAAAAATTACATTGGCATTGTTCATTTAAATGTAATTTTATATTAGTTATCTAATGTACTAATATTGATATGGTAACATAATTAAAAATAAGAAACAGTGTAGTTATAGAACAGGTTGGTATGTTTGTTGAGTGTTTGGAGCTGGGAGTCAAGGAAAAGAAGTTGGTGTTTGAGTTCAAAAGACCAGTTTAAAGATTACTGGGTAATGGAGGTCTAATGTGTGAGGTTTAGGTCACCTAAAGGCTTAGAATATAATTATAATGTAAAGAAAGAAAATAAAAATCTCAAAATCAGATGAGCTCTTTGATGACATAATGATTCCACAAGTACATCTTATGAACGTTTCTGGTCTCATTTTTGAGTTTCTTCCCCTGTTCCATGGCGTGCTCCTGTTTCCCTCTTCTCCTGACTCCAGGCACTGCCCCTGCGTGGTATTATTTACTCCCATAGCTTCAGCCATCGCCTCTGCATTGACGACTCCCAACCGTGTATCTCTAATTCAGATACATTGTCCATTACTCACAACCACAATTTCCAGCTATGCCTCACGCTGGCATTTCACACCAGCATTTCAAACACATTATCTTTCCCCACAAGTACGGAATATGATGGGATAGGTGTAAGAAATATCAGTAAAGAACATCTGGCAGAACCTGCTAATAATTAAGATAGCAGGAAGAATCAAAAAGAGGACGAGGGCATCAAGCCTTGGAGACCAAGGGAATGACGGTACCAATACAAAACTAAGGAAATCACAAAACATAAATTATTATGGAGGAAATCTGTTTAAGTGCATGAAGGAACAATATATGTCAGATAAGATGGGTTGAGGGCATTTCAGATTTATTATGTGAGGCAAGAGAGGCGCTTGAACCTCTGGAGATCTATCAGAGTTCAAATCCCAGTTCTTCATGTATACTGTACTTAGGACTTTGGGTGAGCCCAGAAATGATTTCTAGCTCTTACATAACATACCACTGTTACGTTATTCTTGATAAATTACTTTTGGTGCTATTAATTGCAAGGAGGGGAAATTGAATTTTTTTTTTCCAGTGGTAAGATAGGATTTTATTAAACAACTAGGAATACAGAAGGAGTAAAAAAGAGACAGAAAGGAATACAGAAGGTAAAGAAGCACCAGACCTTCTGGCAAAGGGAAAGGCCCAAGTTGGAAGTCTTCCCGGAAAGTAAATTTTTAAAAAAATTCAATTTGAGGCCAGGTGTGGTTCATGCCTGTAATCCCAGCATTCTGAGAAGCCGAGGCTGGCAGATTGCTTGAGCTCAGGAGTTCAAGACCAGCCTGAGCAAGAGTGAGACCTCATCTCTTAAAAAAAAAAAAAATGTTTAGCTGGACCTTGTGGCAGGAGCCTATAGTCCCAGTTACTTGAGAGGCTGAGGCAAGAGGATCACGTGAGCCCAAGGGTTTGCGGTTGCTGTGAGCTATGACGCTATAGTACTCGACCCCAGGGCAACTAACTAAGACTCTGTCTCAATAAATAAATTAATTAATTCAATTCAATTGTTTGTGCAGTTAACCTTTGCAGATTGCTGGCTCAGCACCTGTAGCTCAGCAGATAGGGTGTCAGCCACATACACCACAGCTGGCAGGTTCAGATCTAGCCTGGACCTGCCAAACAACAATGACAATTACAACCAAAAAATAGCCGGGCGTTGTGGTGGGTGCCTATAGTCCCAGCTACTTGGGAGGCTGAGGCAAGAGAATCATTTAAGCCCAAGAGTTTGAGGTTGCTGTGAGCTGTGATACCACGGCACTCTACTCAGAGCCACATAGTGAGACTGTCTCAAAAAAAAAAAAAAAAAAAAAATGGGGGCAGCACCTGTGGCTCAAAGGGGTAAGGGCACTGGCCTCATATGCCAGAGGTGGCAGGTTCAAACCCAGCCCCAGCCCAAAAACTGCAAAAAAAAAAAAAAAAAAAAAACACCTTTGCATATTGCTTCATATGTGTTATTTAGATACACATTCCAAGCCACACAGATGTAGCTACATATACTAACTTTTAATGTTTCACTTTTTATTCAGGGATGAAGAATTTTCTGTGAGTTCAGTCTTAGCTTCTGATGTTATTCATGCAAGTCGAAAAGATATACCCTGTATATTCAGAGTAAGTGTGCAATCATTTGATCACTGAATTATTTTTTTAGTAAGTATGTTTTGCCTCTCTTATCTAAATCATAAACTTACTATGAGTAGAACCAAATTTTGTATTTCTTTGTACTTTTCATGTTATCTAGTACTTGAATATATAGAAAATTGATGCTAAGTAAGTCTTTAAATTAGTGAAAGGTTAGTAGTAAACATGAATATATGGCTTCTAAAATATGTTTCTGTAGGTAATATTTTGAGTCCTAAATACTGAATATTTAGTTCAATTTATAAATAAATGTTGCCACATGGAAAATTGGATATGTGAGGTTTCTCAAGTTTTTTAAAAGCAAAAGTTTCTCTCTTTAAAAATTAAAAATGAGTGTGTTTCAGTAACAACCACACTAAAACTTAGTAGCTTAAACCAATAACATATTATTTTTCACTGTTCTGTGGATCAGGTGCACAGTTCTTATGGGGTTGGCTGCATTCAGCTCATTTGGGGCCAGAACTTTTGAATAACCTTAACTCTAGAGTCCTGGTACTGGTTCTTGGCGGGGGTGATCTCAGTTCTTCCCTCTGTGGACTCTTTCCCTGTAGTATCTAATCATTAGGTGGTCTGGCTGAGCTCTCTGTGGCTGGCTTCTAAAAGAGCCAAAGAAGTTTCCAGACCTTTTAAGGACTGAGCCCCAAAAGGCATAATAACCCTTCTGCACTATGTTGATCAAAGAAAGGAATGAGGTTTTAGCCCTGCTGTAAGGGAAGGGAAAATAGGCTTCACCTCTTAAAAAGAAGAATGGAATTCCATAGAGACAGGCTGTTCACCACAATGCCGTCCTGAGTTGGTGAATTAAGACAGTAGAGGTGAAAAAAATTTTTTTAATTACTACTGCCCTGTTATGCCTCTCTGCTTTGTATTTTTCAATAAATCTGGTATCTATGGAAGGTTGCCTTTCAGTTTTTCAGATTGACAGCTGTTTAGTCTCCTCCCACTCACCAAAGGAGCCTATGGAGGCCCCTTTATCTATTACTTTTATAAGGACCCTACATATATAGAATTTAAAACTGTTCTTATTGTGAATGCTGTTTGTGTAATGATAAGCCTTCATTTAAATGCTAATTCAAGTGATCTAATGTTCTATAATGATAATGGGAGTTATTGCTATAACATAACAGAAAATGTAACTATTTTGAGCACTTCTGAATTTTCGAAACAGGTTGAAAGTCAGTATGGTATAGTGCTTAAGAGCAAAGACACAGGACCCCAGACTACTAGTTATTTGTCCTAGGAGAAATTATTTAATTTCTCTGTCTCACAGTTTTTTCCTGTGTACAATAAGGAAGTAATGACAATACTATCTCGTGAGATGTTAACAGGATTAAATGAGTTATAAGGTGCTTAGAGCTCTCCAGTGCTCAGTAGTCACTCAATAATGTCAGCTGTTATTCTTTTTTTTTTTTTTTTGGCCGGGGCTGGTTTGAACCAGCCACCTCCAGTATATGGGGCCGGCGCCCTGCTCCTTTGAGCCACAGGCCCCACCTAGCTATTATTCTTATATGAGTATGTGTGATGTATTTTTAGTGATGGTGTACCCATACTTTCATAGCAAGGAAAATGAGAATGGTACTAACATTTTGAATGATATATGCCACCTTTGCTTTGTCTTGTGTTCTAGAGCTAAAACTAGCTAGTCTGATTTATGCTAGCTCAACTCCATTAAAGGTATCATTTAATGAGTGTTTGTTTTATGGGTGAGTGCTCAGCAAGCTACCATAATCATGAAAGTAACTTAAAGGGTATGTGTTTTCTAATATTATGAATTTGATTAAATTGTTCCAGGTCACAGCTTCTCAGCTCTCAGCTTCTAATAACAAATGTTCGATCCTGATGCTAGCAGATAGTGAGAATGAGAGGAGTAAGTGGGTGGGAGTGCTGAGTGAACTACACAAGATTTTGAAGAAAAACAAGTTCAGAGACCGCTCAGTCTATGTTCCCAAGGAGGCTTATGACAGCACTCTACCCCTCATTAAAACAACCCAGGCAGCTGCAATCATAGGTATGAATTTCAACATTTATCATATTTTCATAAATGTTTACTAATCTACCTTGCAAATAGGGACTGGCTTTTGTCTAGAAATCTCTGGTGTCCACCACACTGTGGTGAATGCTCAAACGCTCAGTAAATGTTTATTACATGAATGAATCCTTTATTAGATCTTTATAGGAGTAAGTACACTTACTAAGTCCATTTTCTTCTGGAAAAGTAATAGTGTGAAAGATAAGCCTCCTGATGTATTTGTTGCTTAAAAGTTTGTTTTGTAGAGCTTAACATGTAAAATGTAAATACCACTTACCTTGCTAACGTTACTGGGAAATTTAAATAAGATGGAATATGTAGCAAAGAATGCCCTTAACAAATGACACACCTTCTATACCTGGAGGTTTATGTTTTTGTTGTATTCTTACATACATAATCAATTATTTTGTTACTTTTTTACTTTATTTTGTTACTTATTTTGTTACTTACAAAAAGTTTAATGAGTCAGTGCAAATGCCTTTTGCAAAATAAGAGATGGAACTGTACCCAAGCACTAACAAACTAGGTTTTTCTTTTCCTTTTTTTAAAAATCCTTTATTGAATAAATATTAATTTCTTTTCATAGGTTATAGATTTTTAAATGATTATTTTATTTTTAAAAAATGAGATATTTACTACTGTAATGTAGAAAGAAATGTAAATAGTATAAATTATTGCTGTATTTGGATTTTTCAATTTATTTTCATTTTTGTGAACCAAATATTCTTATTATCTGTTATTCTATTAGCTTATTTATTTAAGCTTTATTCTATTAGCTTTACATGGCTTTTACCTAATAAAAATGTTTCATATTTCTGTCTCACATAGATCATGAAAGGATAGCTTTGGGAAATGAAGAAGGGTTATTTGTTATCCATGTCACCAAAGATGGTAAGAAAATTTTTTTTTTTTTTTTTTTTTTTTTTTGAGACAGAGTCTTACTCTGTGCCCTGGGTAGAGTGCTATGGCATCATGATAGCTCGTAACAACTTCAAACTCTTGGGCTCAAGCCATCCTTTTGCCTCAGCCTCCTAAGTAGCTGGGACTAGCACCAGCTCTGATACCCAGCTAGTTTTTCTATTTTTAGTAGAGACAGGGTCCCTCACTCTTGCTCAGGCTGTTCTCGAATTTCGAAGCTCAAGCAATCCACCTACCTCAGCCTCTCAAAGTGCTAGGATGACAGTTTGTGAGCACCATACCCAGCTTGTCAGAAATTCTTGACTCTAGATTCTAAATTCTAAAAGGGGCAAGATTTGCTCTCATTTATTCTGTAACTGAAATTTTCCAGACCTAATTTGATGCTTATAAATTAAAAGATTATTTTTTAATTTCTGTAATCCCCCTGTATTATCTTTCTTGTGACATTTTATTTAACAGTTCTGCTATTTGAACTGTTGCATTTCTTTGTTTGTTTTTTCAGTTTTTGGCCAGGGCCGGGTTTGAACCCACCACCTCCAGTACATGGGGCCGGTGCCCTTTGAGCCACCGGCACCATCCTGAACTGTTACATTTCTAAAGATGGTACATGAGAAGAAAATACAACTTCAGTTTCTTGTTTTCTATTAGTACTATTAAAAAGTAATGACTATTAAAGTATGTGTGTTCAGCACAACACAGTTTTTGGGGAGAAATTAAAAGCTGTTTGAAATAAAGAGAAACCAGTCTAATTTGGTATTCATGAATGAATACATTATTCTAAGTTTTATCTTTGTATCAGGTAAGATGAGAAAGCAATGCATTTAAATGTTGTTAGTTTGTTACCCATAGAAATAACTTCAGAGAAATGTGAGTTACTCAGCTTTTAAAAATGTGAACCCCTTGGCAAAGTTCCCTAGCAGTAAGTACCTATAAAAATATATTTCTTGAAGATTTGACATACTTTTACACAAGAACTCTTTGCCTTGGCTACAAGAAATCTCAGTGCTAAACTTAATTCCTATATTAGGTGAAATAATAGGTTTGATTATCTTCCTTTTTCTCTGTGATTTCTGATCTCTTATTCTGTGTGTGCATCTGTGTTATTTCATAGGTCTGTTTATATCCTTTTGGTATAATTGGGATATGATTAATGAAACTATTTTGCATTTGATTTATTGTTTCTCTGTGTAGAAATTATTAGAGTTGGTGACAATAAGAAGATTCACCAGATTGAACTAATTCCAAATGATCAGCTTGTTGCTGTGATCTCAGGACGAAATCGTCATGTACGACTTTTTCCTATGTCAGCTTTGGATGGGCGAGAGACTGATTTCTATAAGCTGGCAGAAACTAAGGGGTGTCAGACCATAACTTCTGGAAAGGTGCACCATGGAGCTCTCACATGCCTGTGTGTGGCTATGAAAAGGCAGGTCATCTGTTATGAACTATTTCAGAGCAAGACCCGTCACAGAAAATTTAAGGAAATCCAAGTTCCATGTAATGTCCAGTGGATGGCAATCTTCAGTGAACAACTCTGTGTGGGATTCCAATCAGGATTTCTAAGATACCCTTTGAATGGAGAAGGGAGTCCATCCAGTATGCTTCATTCAAATGACCATACACTATCATTTATTGGACATCAACCAATGGATGCTATCTGTGCGGTTGAGATCTCCAGTAAAGAACATCTGCTGTGTTTTAACAGCATTGGAATATATACTGACTGCCAGGGCCGAAGATCTAGACAACAGGAATTGATGTGGCCAGCAAATCCTTCCTCTTGTTGTAAGATTTTCTTATCACCGTCTTGTCTTTATATCTCTTTCCTTTCTTTTTTCTTCCATTTGCATCTCCTAAATGTTGTCATTGTTAACAACAGATTATTTCCGTCATCTTTACAGTTTCTTCTAAGTATTAAGTATGTTATATAGAAACCATACATAGGTAGGCCTGTATAAACAGAATCAATAGTTCCATGCATGATTAAAACTAATCTTTCTGTGGATATTTTACCAAGATGAATTTTTTATCCCATGTTGTGTTTTGAAATAACCCTAAATTACCTTATTGTCCCAAAAATATAGTGCTTGTGAGCATCAATAGCTCATAGGACTCACTTTACAAAATTAGTTACCAAGTAAATGATTTAATCAATTATATACAGGTATGATTAGCATCTATAAGATGTGTTACTCAGATTCACATTTTTATCTAGATAACTAGGTATTTTTTAATAGCTTATTTCACTCTTAAGACACTAATAAATTATTGAATACTGTAATTATTGAATAATAATTTAATTTTTATTGGATCTATGGCATTGCACTGTATGAGATATAGCAATTAATTAGATGTAGTCTTACCCTCACAAAGCATAGACTGCTGCAGAAAAGCCTCATGATAAAACAAGTAGTTGCAGTAGAATACAAGTGCTGATAGGCTCGGTGCCTGGAGCACAGTGGTTATGGTGCTTGCCACATATACTGAGACTGGTGGGTTCAGACCTGGCCTGCGCCAGCTAAACAACAATGACAACTACAAAAAAAAAAAAAAAATAGCTGGGCTTTGTGGCGGGTGCCTGTAGTCTCAGCTACTCGGGAGTTTGAGGCCAGAGAATCGTTTGAGCCCAGGAGTTTGAGGTTGCTGTGATGCTATGGCACTCAACTAAGAGCAACATAGGGAGACTCTGTCTCCAAAAAAAAAAAAAAAAAAAAAAATTTCAAGTGCTGATAGCAGAAGTACAGAGTTCTATAGAACTACGTAGGAGGGTATCTAATCCACGCTGTTTTGATTTTAATGGAAAATACTTCAGCATGTTTAAATGCTGGAGGGAAAAAAACTGCTAAGAAACTACTAGGAAAAGACTGACAATATGAGAAATATAGGAAGATAGAGTAAGATCCCCAAGAAGCCCAGAAAGGATGAAATTCAGTACATAGGTAAAAGGATTACTGGGGGCAGAAGAGAAGCTCCTTCCATTATAGAAGACAGGAGGAGAAATGATGGGTATATGTCCACTCAAGTTTAAAGGGTCAGTGGAAGGAAGTTTAGGAGTGCAATACATGCTTATTACAGAAAAATTAGAAATGGCTAGATTTTAAAAAAAAGAAAAGAAAAATACCTCTAATCCTATCCACTCAGATTTAACTGTTTTTAATGTTTTGTTTCTTATGAAATGTGTATCCTTATCCCTGACATCATATGTAGAATAAATGCTATTTTGTCACCAAGTCGGATAACAATTCAGAGTATCCCTTGCAATGTGGAGTAGGAGTTGGGATGTCTGACTTGCATGTGTAGCTCTGCCAGTGATTCAGCTCGCAACCTTAGTTGAGGTGTATTGTTTAATCTCTCTTGGCTTGTGTCAGCATTTATTGATAAACATTCTTTCAACAAGTATATACTGAGCATCTCCCCTATTCCTGTAACTGCTGAGGTGCTTTATTAAACATTCTTAACTGGTGCTAGAGCACTTTCCTGAAGATTTCTTTGCTTTCTAAGTTTGCTTCACTGCTAGTAGCTTATCCTTTGGGAATCAGATACTTTAAAATGTAGTGAAATTCCTTTGTAGAACTAGTATTTAGCTAGGAAATATTGCACCCCAAGTGTTAATAAAATCCTTCTGTATTACAATGACTATATAATCTGAACCATGGTGTATCAGTTCTTCATTTATGATTTATGTTCTATTTACTTCAAAACTGTTTTGATGTACTATTATATGTTAACAGTAGGATTTCAGTGGGATTTCACTCTACAGTTATTTAACAGACCTTTCAAAATGTTTTGGGTTTAAAGAGTTGAAAGTCATTCCCACCTTTCCTTTTCCTAGGTTACAATGCACCATATCTCTCAGTGTATAGTGAAAATGCAGTTGATATCTTTGATGTGAACTCTATGGAATGGATTCAAACGCTTCCTCTCAAGAAGGTAATTTAGCATTAAAATATGGGCAAATCTAATTATTGACTATAAGTGAAAATGCTAATGTGACTAGCTATTTATTGATAATATTTATTTTTGCTATTATTAATTTAGCATTTTCTAGCAGGCATAATGAATAGTTTGGGATTTAGTTAAAAGAAAGAAAATAGAAACAAAAATCAAGCTGGTTCATTTCATTATATGTAGCTCAAGCCATACTATTTATATTACATTTATTTTATATTAAGTATGATTGATGACAAACAACTAGAATATATCCTAGAACTTAAAATGTCAGTGTTGTCTTCCTCTTTTGAATGAAAGAGCTCTGAGGGAGCCAGGTGTGATGCCTCACCCCTGTAATCCTAGCATTGTGGGAGGCTGAGGCAGGTGTATTGCTTGAGCTCAGGAGGAGTTCGAGATTAACCTGAGCAAGAACGAGAACCTGTCTCTACTAAAAGTAGAAAAAACTAGCCAGGCATGGCCTGTACTCCCAGCTTACTTGTGGGGCTGAGGCAAGAGGATCACTCAAGCCCAAGAGTTTGAGGTTGTTAGGACCTATGGTGCTACGGCATTCTATCCAGGGCAACAGAGTAAGACTCCCCCCACCCCCAAAAAGAAAGAGCTCTGAGGGAGTATATGATTACTATTAATTATAATTGTTTTCCAAATAATGGTGTACAATGTCTAATCCTATGAGGATTAGACTCTCCCCACCCCCAAAAAGAAAGAGCTCTGAGGGAGTATATGATTACTATTAATTGTAATTGTTTTCCAAATAATGGTGTACAATGTCTAATCTTATGAGGACAGATTTCACAGACTAGATAAGTGATTAAACTTAACCAAAGCTGTGTTTAAGTGTCTCATGATTGAGAAATAGTTTTCCTAATAAAAACATAATTTTTTCCTTAATATTTCTATATATTTTCATAACATAAAGGGAATTTTTACAAGTGTAGAGCTGCTATTTTACAAAAACGAAGAGTAATAATAGTTCCATATAGATAAATATGGTATATGTAACATGTATTATTAGTTGGGTGGCAGGGTTTAGAGAAATAGGTGAAAGAAAGTAGCCAAGATCATATTTCAAAATTGTGCCAATTTCAAATCTTATCAGCAGTTTAAAAAGTTCTTGTAAATATTGCCATATTATATAAAGCAACTAAAATACGCTTTAGTTTATAAATTTGGGCTGGTTGCAAGTAGTTTTCTGGGGGGTTTTGTTTTTGTTTTTGTTTTTTGTTTTTTTCAGAGTCTTACTATGTCACCCATGGTAGAATGCCCTGGTGTCACAGCTCACAGCAACCTCAAATTCTTAAGCTTAAGCCATTCTCTTGCCTCAGCCTCCCAAGTAGCTGGGACTACAGGTGCCCGCCACAACGCCCGACTATACTCGAGTATATACTCAAGTAAATATTGAGTATATACTTGGTATATACGGTATTTTTTGTTGCAGTTGTCATTGTTGTTTAGCTAGCCTGGTCCGGGTTCAAACCTGGCTACCTCGGTGTACATGGCTGGCCCCGTAACCACTGTGCTACGGGTACTGAGCCAACTTTTCTGTTTCATTTTTAACATGTAAATTTTACAATATATATGAAAGAATACATAACCTTTACAAAGCATAATAGTAAACTGATAACTCATTAACCCACTGCCTAACTGAAGAGCCAGAACATTACCAAGGTCACTGCATCTACCTGTGTACTTTCTCCTTTATCCATGCCTCACTTTCCCAGAGAAAAATCACTATCCTGAATGTTGTGCTTATCATTCCCTGGCTTTTCCTAAAATACAGAATTCTTGCATATTGAGGTATTCCTAAACAATATATTCAGTTTTGATTGGTTTTGAACTTCATAAAAATGTCCTATTATCATTTTCTGCCTTGCTTTCTTTATTATTTACTGTGTTTCTAAGATTCATCTATGCAGTTGCATGTGTTATAGTTCACTGCTTTTCAGTACTATAAAACTGTTGGATAAATTTATCCTTCTTTATCCATTCTCCAATTGGCAGACATGTGAATGTTTCCTAGCATCTTGCTGTTCTGAACATTGCTGTTTGTCTTTTGGTATCCGTGTACAGGAGTTTCTCTTAAGTCATGTGCCTGGAAGTAGAATTGATAAGACACAGGGATGCCGTTATTCAGCTTTATGAGATAGTGCCTTACTGTTTTCCAGAGTAATTCTACCCGTTGATACTCCCTTGAACAGCATGTAGGAGTTCTTACTGACTCACATCCTCTCTAACATTTCAGAATTTATAGTTTTTGTAAATGATGGAAAAGTAGTATCTCATTCAAGTGTTAATTTGTATATCTCTATGTGGTTGAAAATCTTTTGTATGTTTATTCATCCTTTATATTTCCCTTTTTATGAAATGCCTGGTCATATTCTTTAAATATCGTGCATATTAGCTTAATAGAGAGTGTGTAATTTTGTGTCCTATCTGTATTTTGTTGAATAGAAGTTATTAATTTTGATGTAGATAAATGTATCTGTCACATTTTTTAGGTTTGCCTTTTTTTTCCTCTTAAAAAACTTTACTACCTCAAGGTTGTAAAGATAAAGCCTTTATTTTCTTCCAAAAGTTTTAAAGCATTTCCTGTTACATGTCTTTAACCATTTGGAACTCATTCTTTGCGTGTGGTGTGAAGTGGGGATTTAATTTTAATGGTTCCATATAACCAGTTGTTTTATAACCATTTATAGACATTCCCTTCCTTCCCTAGTGATCTACTTTTCCATCTATATCAGCGGTTCTCAACCTGTGGGTCGCAGCCCTTGTGTAACAATGAAAATACATCACAGCATTAGGAAGGTTGAGAACCACTGATTTATATCGTATGTGTGCATTTAGTTTTTGATAATAAAAATTCAGAAAGCAAGTGTGCTAATTGTCTCCTTAGTATAATTATTTGGTCACTAATGGCTTTTAAGAAGTCTTATGTAAGGTTTGAATGTATTTTTACTTAATTTCATTTATTTGCTTATTGCCCAGAATTGTCTTTCTTTAAAATATTATTATGTGTTTTAAATTAAATAATATACCTTGGCTCGGCGCCTATAGCTCAAGTGGCTAAGGTGCCGGCCACATACACCAGAGCTGGCGGGTTCAAATCCAGCCCAGGCCTGCCAAACAGCAATGACAACTACAACCACAAAATAACCGGCGTTGTGGTGGGCGCCTGTTGTCCCAGCTACTTGTGAGGCTGAGGCAAGAGAATCACTTAAGCCCAAGAGCTGGAGGTTGCTGTGAGCTGTGAGGCCACAGCACTCTACCCATGGTGACAGCTTCAGGCTCTGTCTCAAAAAAATAATAATAATAAAATAAAAATAAATAAATAATATACCTTTCCAGTCAGAATTATTACTAATTTCTTGTTGATTTTTCTGAAAGGGCTGTATTTTGAGGTAGATAAGTGAAAGGTCTTAATAGAGTGTATTTTATAAGTAGGTCAAAAGTTTTATGACTTGATTTTTTTAAAGTTTTACTGAAATATTAATTTTATTTTTTCTTTATTTTAGGTTCGACCCTTAAACAATGAAGGATCATTAAATCTTTTAGGGTTGGAGACAATTAGATTAATATATTTCAAAAATAAGATGGCAGGTAAGAAAACGTGTATAAATCAATAGGATAACTTTAATGGAAATATTATCTAAGTTTACTGCCCAAGGTCACATGAATAATAAGTGCCAAAGTCCAGCATACTTTAAGGTCAAAAGTATCTTACTCCGTGTCTATGATCTGGGCCACTATCACACTCCTTTAATACGTTAAGAAGAACTACTGGACAAAAGTCATTCTATATAAGCTTAGATACCCATGTAAGCAAAATATTTGATTCTGGCTACCTCATTATTTTTCTGTGGAGTTTCTAAGTAAATAGAGAAAGTATAGATGATTATATCTTCTGTGCTTTTAATACTTACTGTAGAACCTCACCAAAATTTGTAGCACTAAAATTATGAACACTAACTTATAGTAATCTAGAGTTCCAGTTTGGGAATTAATACGTCTCTTGCCAATGCAGAGGGCTTAGTATTTCTGAAGTGCTGATGTCAACATGGGAAGAAGAGAAAAGAGGGGTGTCAAAGGAGTGCCCGAGTCAGGAGAGGGAATGGGGACCCCAGGTGTTATAGACGGGAAGACGGCTTTTGGTCAGTGACCAGAGTAATGAGGTGAGATTGTCACACACATGAAATGCCAGGGAGACTTGTCTACATGAAATTAAATGTCACTCGCCAGTGTGTGTCCAGTTAAAAACCTCACATTTTGTTAAATATTATTACAATGCCCTGTTCTATATAATAAAATCATTCTCACTCCATAGAATCAAATTTCTGCATAACAGAGGTAAATATAAATTTCAGATCTTATTTGGTAGACATATGTAATGAAGATTGTATTTAGTTATATTTAAGTTAATTTATATTTAAATTAGCTTAAATAAGTAATAACACTGGCCTCATGAAAACATGTTAAAATGTTTATACTAGTTATTTTTAGGCGGTGAGATTATTATCTTCTTAATGCTTTTCTTTATCTCCCCTCCATGTCCCTCCAGTAAATTTATAAGTTCTACTATCAAAAAAAAAAAAAAAAAAGGTCCATCGTAAGTTTAGGAATTTGTCATTGTTTTTGTTTTTTTGTTTTAAGAACTAAAATACACACACAAATTGCTTGGCTTCTGTTTTGGGGTGTCCTCTTGGCAGTGGGGGTTTCTTGTTCTACAGACTGGTGACTCCAGTGGAAGTCTATGCTAAGAGAATATTCCAGGATGACTTGAGAAAGGATAGTCAAATGTTAGAAGTAAATCCCATTTATAGATGGGTTTACCAGGAAGCTAATGAAACTTAAGCTTTAGACTCTTTACTGTCAAGTCTCTATACCCAGTATTATATAGGCAAACCTTTCTTTATTATGCTTCACCTTTTTTTCACAAGGTTTATGGATACCCTGCCATCAAGCAAGTCTGTCAGTGCCATTTTTCCAACAGCTTGTGCTCTTCTATTTCTATTTTCCTGGCTCGGCGCTTGTAGCTCAAGTGGCTAAGGTGGCAGCCACATATACTGGAGTTGGCGGGTTCAATCCAGCCTGAGCCCACCAAAAACCAATGACAACTGTAACCAAAAAATAGCTGGGCATTATGACAAGGTGCCTGTAGTCCCAGCTACTCGGGAGGCTGAGGCAAGAGAATCACCGAAGCCAAGAGCTGGAGGTTGCTGTGAGCTGTGACTTCATGGTATTCTACCAAGGGCAACAAAGTAAGACTCTGTCTCTAAAAAAACAAACAAAAAATTCTATTTTCCTTTCTTTCTTTTCTTTCTCTCTCTTTCTCACTTAGTATTTCTATGTACATTTAGGTAATTTTCACAACATTTCAGACTTTTTTTTTCCGAGACAGAGCCTCAAGCTGTCACCCTGGGTAGAGTGCGGTGGCATCACAGCTCACAGCAACCTCCAACTCCTGGGCTTAAGCGATTCTCTTGCCTCAGCCTCCCAAGTAGCTGGGACTGCAGGCACCTGTCACAACACCCAGCTATTTTTTGGTTGTAGTTGTCATTGTTGTTTGGCAGGCCCACACTGGATTCGAACCCACCAGCTCTGGTATATGTTGCTAGTGCCTTAGCCACTTGAGCCATAGGCTCTGAGCTCTTTTTTATTATTCTTTTATTTTTTATGGTGGTCTATGATCAGGGATCTTTGATTTTACTGGTATAATTATTTTGGGGCACCATGAACCACACCCATATAAATAGAAACTTAATCCATAAATGCATGCATTCTGATCTGACTGACCTGGCCATTCCCCTGTCTCTCTTCCTGTCGTAGGCTTCCTTGATTCCTAAGGCACAACAATATTGAAATTAGGCCAATAAACAACTCTACAATAGCTTTAAGTGTTCAGTGTTAAAAAGAAGAGTCACACATTTCTCTCTTTAAATCAAAAGCTAGAAATGATTAAGGAAGGAATGTTGAAAGCCAAGACAGACCAAAAGCTAGACCTCTTGTGCCAAAGAGCCAATTGTGAATGCAAAGAAAAAATTCTTGAAAGAAACTAAAAGAACTATTCCATTGAACACATGAATGATAAAAAAGATTAACAGCCTTATTGCTGATAAGAAGAGTTCAGTGATCTCAACTGAGGATCAAACCAGCTACAGCATTCACTTAAGTCAAAGCCAAATCCAGAGTTAAGGCCCTAATTCTTTTCAATTCTGTGAAAGCAGAGAGAGGTGAGGTAGCTATAGAAGAAAGGTTAAAAGCTAGCAAAGCACCATTCATGAGTTTTATGGAAAGAAGCTATCTCCATAACTATTAAAGTGTAGGATAAAACAGCAGGTGCTTATGGAGAAGCTGCAACAAGTTATCCAGAAAGATCTAGCTGAGATAATTGAGGAAGATGTCAGCACCTAAATAATATATTTTCAGTGTAGACTAAACAGCCTTCTATTGGAAGAAAATGTCACATAGGGTGTTCATAATGTGAGAGCAGAGAAGTCAATGTCTGGCTTCAAACCTTCAAAGGACAGGTTGACTCTCTTGTCCCGGGTTACTTGTAGCTGGTGACTCTTAAGTTGAAGCCAGTACTCATTTACCATTCTGAAAATCTAGGGTCCTCATGAGTTATGGCTAAATCTATTCTGCTTTATAAATGGAACAACAAAGCCTAGATGATAGCACATCTGTTTCTAGCATGGTTTGCTGAATATTTCGAGCCTACTATTGAGATCTACTGCTCAAAAGATTCCTTTGAAAATATTTCTGCTCACTACCAATATACCAGTCACCTAAGAGCTCTGATGAAGATGTTCAAGGAGATGAATGTTGTTTTCATGGCTGTTAATACAACATCCATTCTGCAGTTTGTGGATCAATGGGTTAGTTTTAACTTTTGAGTCTTACCATTTAAGAAATACATTCTGTAAGACAATAGCTGCCATAGGTAGTGATTTCTATCTGGATCTGGGCAAACTAGACTGAAAATATTCTGAAGGATTCACCATTATAGATTCAATTAAGAACATTTGTGATTCATGGAAGGAGGCCAAAATATCAACAATTAACAGTAGTTTGGAAGAAGTTGATTCTAACCCTCATAGATGACTCTGAAGGATTCGAGACTTCAGTGTGGGTATAACTGCGAGAGTAGGGGAAATAGACGAGAACTGGAATTAGAAGTGATAGACTTGAGCAGTTGAGGAGTTACTTCTTCTGGATAATCAAAGAAAGTGATTTATTGAGGTAGAATCCAGTCCTAGTGAAGATGCCATGGACATTGTTGAAATGACAACGAAGGCAGCCAAGTGCAGTGGCTCATGCCTGTAATCCTAGCACTCTGGGAGGCCAAGGCAGGAGGAGCCCTTGAGCTCCAGACCAGCCTGAGCAAGAGCACGACCCCATCTCTACTAAAAAATAGAAAAATTAGCCAGGTATTGTGGCAAGTACCTGTATTCCCAGCTACTTGGGAGTCTTGAGGCAAGGGGAATCAATTGAACCCAGGAGTTTGAAGTTGCTATGAACTAGGTTGAAGCCACAGCTCTCTAGCCTGGACAGCAGACTCTTTTTCTGGGACAAGTTGGCAAACTTAATTGTCAGACCTACACAATGACAGCTCTCACAGCCATTCCAAAAGAAAGAATTCCAAAATTGGCTTTGAAGGATGGACTAGGTGCTGACATCAGTGCATAGCTTCTTAAGGGATGTATCTCAAAGGTGACCATAGTGATACTGAGCAGTGGTGTATGTAGCATTTTTTTCCTAGGATGAGTTCATGAACTTAACTGTCCAAATGCAATAGGAAACCAAAAAATTTGTGTGACTTTCTTGATCATGACCTTTGCTTTATTGTGGTGATCTAGAGCTGAACCCACAATATCTCCAAGAAATGCTTGTATTCCATTTCTTAGAGGAACTCCAGATATTTGTATGAGATTGGCTTCACCCTGTGCTCACTGTATGTGACCATACTGGTCATGAACTGTGTTTATACCCACTTTGTGTCTATAGAACAAAACGTATACCAATTTTCCTTTCTTCTTCTTCTTTCTACTGCAGGCTGACAAAAATTAATACAGTTGTCTTGTTCTTTGACACAGGAAGGATATGCCATTTCTAAGAACTCCTTTCTTTTTCTGTGTTTTGCCTTCTCCTTCATCTCTTAAGAGGCTGAGGTGCTCCTGCAGCCCTTTGGCTGTCCACAGTCTCACCTTGCCACCACAGCTCTCCAAGACCCCACATTCTATCCTCTCAACTTTTGTCAGGAAACCAGTCTTATATTACTCTACAAGGAGCATGTCACCTTTTTGCTAACTGCCTGCTTTTGCTTCCTTACAGGCCCGTTTCGCTTCCTCCCTCCTCCTGCTTTTCACTTCAGCTTTTTGGGTGTTGAAAACTTCTTAATACTATCTTTTCTCCCTTTCCTTATCTTATTTAGATAATGGCATCTCCTGTCATGTTATGTGGATGCTGTTATCTGTTTTGTTCTTAGGGTATATTCACATAGTCCAACATGTTTTGGGAGTCCCTAACAGACAGTTTTGTTTACTTCTAGATACTAAAATTGACATAGGATAAGATGATCCCTGGGTTGTTAGATGTGTGTAATTAAATAATCATTTATCCCCAAGATCAGAAGAGTAGAAATAGGAACAAATTCCTACCTTTAAGTACAAAGAAAATAGTGGGAGCACAGTTCCTTTTCCTTATTTCACATCTTGTAGTATGAACCTTGCAGAAGAAATGTATTATGATGGAAAAATAATTTTAATTATTATTTATATGACTATCTTACCATTTATGCTGTGCAGATTAACAATAGCAGCTCTTTAACACCCTAAGCCATTGAAACCAATACCCATGGGGGGAAAAGATAGTATAGAGATATTGGGGTGAGTGGCTAGTCAAAATGGCAAGATACCAAGACATCTATAGTTTGTTTGTTTGTTTGTTTGTTTTTTCAGTTAGATTATACAATCAAAAGGAAAAAATATATTTTGTAAGCTGTGTTTAATTTCAGCATATGTCTTTTTACATATGTTCTGTAGAAAATTATTGCTTATTTACTGTGATTATCAACATGGAACTTTTAAAAATCAGAATTGCATATACCTGTACAATTGATTAACACTTTTACTGTCTTAGAAATTAGTGGATGAAAAGCATTTTATCAGTTTAGAGTTGCCATCCCCAAACCCTGGACCGCAGACCAGGGCCCATCTGGTCTGTGGCCTATTAGGAGTTGGGCCACACAACAGAAGGTGAGTGGCAGGCCAGCAAGAAGCTTCCTCTGTATTTACAGCTGTTCCCCACCCTTCTTGTGACCTCCTGAGCTCCACCTCCTGTCAGATTAGCGGCAGTGATGGAATCTTACAGAAGCAGGAACCATACTGTAAACTGCACATGCAAGGATCTCGATTGCGTGCTCCTTAGGAGAATCTGAGCCCTCCCCACTCCATGGGAAACCGGTCCCTGTTACCAAAGAGGTTGGGGACCACTGGTTTAGAGAACATCATTGTTCTTTGTATTTTTTTTTTTTTTTTAACAGAAGGGGATGAACTGGTAGTTCCCGAAACATCAGATAATAGTCGGAAACAAATGGTTAGAAATATTAACAATAAGCGGCGCTATTCCTTCAGAGTCCCCGAAGAGGAGAGGATGCAGCAGAGGAGGTAGATATTTAATTTATACCTGTCATGCTTATAGCAGCTGAAGGACTGTATTTGATTTAGAAGGAAAATTTGACATCTAAAAATCTGTCATTCATCAATAGTGTCAAAATTACAATAATGAATGTAACTTTTCAGTGTCACTTTGATTAATTAATACTTTCTAAATTGTGAGTATGCACTGGATTAAAGTATCATATTTTTGTTCACTTCTATATGTATATGAAATGGTTATAATTTGGGGAAAGTGTGCCTTTCTACAAACACAACATATCTCTGTATATAATAAATCTATGTGTGTCCAGGAATTCAGATTAACTGTTCTCTTCGTTAACAAACAGGAATAAGCTTGTAGTATTTCCAAATACATAGAAAAATACTTCTAAAGTATTTGAGTTATTTTTTTAAAGATACATTAAATGTTCAGAATATCTATGAGAGCAGAGCTTCTTTGATGTCTAAATATTTAAAAGGACTCTCTCAATTTTCCCACACAAAACCATAAGATCTTTTATTTAAAATTTAAAACAAAATATTCTAAGGAAGTGAATTTTTAATTGAGTATATTCTGTTATTCTGATTATATCCTTATTAACATAATTTAATAGTTTTATTTTTATAAAAATTCAAGTATGCTTAATTTTTTTCTTAAGTTATCTAGATTATGGAAAAATGTCTAAACAGATGTTTTATCTTATAGGGAGATGCTACGAGATCCAGAAATGAGAAATAAATTAATTTCTAACCCAACTAATTTTAACCACATAGCACACATGGGTCCTGGTGATGGAATCCAGATCCTGAAAGACCTGCCCATGGTAAGAGGAGTGAAGAGTAAATGTGACTGTGAATGGGGTGAGAACAGAGATACAGGCTTAAATACGTATATAGACTTCAAAGGAGATTTCAGTTACTAGTTTAATAATGAGGAAATGTTTCTCTCAGTATATCGCAAAATGTCTGTGATGACATACCTGATGGGAAAAACCCATAAAATGTAGACACCTGTCAAAAAACAAATAAAATTCTTACTTAGCTCCATACTCTAGAAATTGTTCCCGTACCGAGATTTACTATTGTTGGTAGAAGAAACTGCCAGAATTGGAGAGAGTCTGTGCCAAGTTCAGAACTTGATTACCAAATTTTTAAAATTTCACTACGTTTTAATAATTAAATACAGATATTTGGCCTACTTGTTCTTCCCAGAGAACTCCATTAGCTTGGTCATTAATGGTCATGCTTCTCAGCTAATAATGAAATTAAATCTTTTTCCTTTGCCCAAGTATAAACGCCTTGCCTGGTCAGTCATTCATTCAGAAGTATAACATAGAAAAACAGTTGTTTTAACACTGTGAAGATTGGGTTTACAGACCTATTATGTTGAGATTAAGAATATATTAGAGGAATTAACTAATCATCCAGGCTTCTTTTTTTTTTTAACATTACAGTATCATAATTTTCTCAGAAAAACAAAACTTTAATAAGACCCTTATGATTGGTAATGATAGCAACTTAATTTTGTGTAGAATTTTAAGTATAATTTGTATTTATGGCAATTTGGGAGATGATTTGTAAATTTAGACACAAATCTCTTTAAGAAAATCTGTCATAATTAATACATTATCATTACTACTTTGATAGAAGATATAAACATCTATCACTGAGAGAGAAAATGATAATAAAGCTTAATGAGTGGTCAGGTTTTTAAAAGTATAAAACTAAGCTTTAAAGGGTGTTTTTCATTTATATCATGGGAAGAATAAAAAGGTCTATATTCATTTAAGTATGAGTTCTTCATTGTGAATATCCCAATTAATCAGTTGCCTGTTTGCTTATGAATAAATGTGACATTGTTATCATTTTTTCATCATCAAGACATTATTATTATATGGTCGTAGTAATATACCTTCCTTTATGGAGTTGTAATTATTCACATTAGTCACTTATCATTTGGGAATAGGAATTTTTATTAACTACACTGAGTAAATTTATATTTACTACACTGAGTAAATAGAAATAAAATAGGTAAAAGCTAGATTATACTCAATCTTGATATAGTAATTTAAACTAAGTAAAAAGTCAGGTGCAGTGGCTCACGCCTATAGTCCTAGCACTTGGGAGCCCAAGGCGAGTGGATTCCCTGAGCTCACAGGTTCGAGACCAGCCTGAGCCAGAGTGAGACCTCATCTCTAAAAATAACTGGGCATTGTTTGTAGTCCCAGCTACTTGGGAGGCTGAGGCAAGAGAATGGCTTAAGCCCAGGAGTCTGAGGTTGGTGTGAGCTGTGATGCTACAGCACTCTACTAAGGGTGACAAAGTGAGACTCTGTCTCAAAAAATAAATAAAAATAAACTAAGTAAAAACTTTACGGTTGAGTACGTTAAGTATTAAAATTATTCTATTCGTTTATGATATTTAAAAGCTATTACTATTTTTTCAACTTTTGCTTAGGAGAGCTCAGATTTCTCTCCGTTCTTTTCTTACTCTGAACAATGTGGTTTTCCTTTAATCTCAAAAGTCCACATAACTAAATGTAAGTCCAAAGCCTCTTTTTTTATTCCTTATGGAAGGTATAAGGTCAGGCACAAAATACCTTAATAAAGAGATTTTTGTCTGATTCAAGGGTCACAACACCTAATAATCCCAGCACTTCAAGAGGCTGAGGCCAGGATTGCTTTAGGCTAAGAGTTTGCGACTACCCTGAGTGAGAGCGAAATCCTGTCTCTCCAAAAAAATAGGCAAAATTTAACCAGGCATGGGTCCCCCAGCTACAGGGGAGGTTGAGGCAGGAGAATCACTTGAGTCCCAGAGTTTGAGGTTGCAGTGAACTATGATGATAACACTGCATTCCAGCCCAGGAGAAGAGCAAGAACCTGTCTCAAAAATAAATAGAATTTTAAAAATTTAAACAGATGAAATGTGAATACATTTATAGCTTTTTGGATAAATCAAGTGTTATGTACTATTTTAACTAAACTTTGCAATTTAGTTAGTTTTTTCAATACGTGATATGTAGTTAGCATTATAGGAATCGAGGGAATACAAATTTCAGTACATATGTTGCTAATCAAAACAACAGTACATAGAAAATTATTTCAATAGTTAACTATTAGTAGATAATAAATATCCTTTTACAATTAAAAGTTATTTCACTTTTGTTTCATTTTAGTGAATAAAAAGTATGTTTTTATCTCATTTCAATAAATATAGAAAAGTTTTATAGAAATTCTATCACACCTCACATATTAGAGTATTTTCCTTAATTCAGAATGGTTTCAGTGTTCAACAAAATGTTACTTGCCTGGTACTCTCCTGCCATCAGGTGAAAAATCAATTTGCCTAATGTTCCAAAATTCTTTCAGACCTTCATACTCAATAACCGTACACCCTGACTCTAAAATGTCAAATTTCAAACATTGTAAGAACTTTTATATCAAAGTTTCCCTCCTAACCCTCCTTTTTCTCTCTTCACTGTCCCACTAAAGTAAAAACAAAACAAAACAAAATACTCTATTTTATTTTTTGTTTAAAATAAGTTCCTACTCCTCACTACTAAGCAAAGCAAGTTCAGATAGCATTTCCCAAAGATCCATTCCCCAGCTGACTCCATAACACACGACCTTGCACCTCTGACTTTTTTGTTTTCATTTCACCTGATTTTGTTGACCCATGGCCATCTTCTTGGTTCCTTTTGGCATTAATACAAGTGACTTTGCCCTAGCAATTCAATCCAGTTTTTAATGTGCCTTCCATCCCTTTAATATTTTCTCATCATGTAAGTGCTTTTGTATTTCCAGGACAAGAAGTTGGTGTAAATTTTGAAAGCAGTTTCTTCACCTGTACATATAGTATGCATCAAAGATTTTATGTGTCTAAATCCCTGTTCTTCAAAGCCAAATTTTATTTTCACATGATTTTTTTAATTTTACTACCAAATGATGTATAAACTGGAGCTTTTTTATCAACATACATTTAATCACCTAACATATATTTCTAGAGCACTCACTGTGTACCCAGAACTGTGTCTATCTCAGGGTAGACCCTGATAAACCAGACAATAATACGCATGTCTGAAAATAACCTTATGATGCACGTCTCCACCTGTGTGTGTATCTGTTCATTGAAAAGCTTGTGATGTTTTAATATTTTCTCAGATTTTAATATGTTCTTTCTATTGAAATGGAATTATTATGAACTATGTCCAAAAAATAAAGATAAATTTTTCTAATGTTAACATATATAAGAGCTTTCATCTGTGCAAAGAGCATGTGCCCCGGACATTTTTGTCTTTTAATGTATTCAAATCAGCATTGCTTTCCTTCCTATGAAATACTTATAAGCTTAGAAAGTGTATTGGGTATCTGAGATTACTTGTTTCTTTTGTACTAAATGATCCTGAAATAGGATTGTTTGGTTTTCTAATATGAAAGGGGCAGTAAGGCTAAGGGCATCATTTTATTTTCTTATCTCTTGTTGCAAATGCAGACTTTTCTTTTGTATCTTACTGAGCCAAGAGAATATAAGCAAAGATGGTATGTGTGTCTTTGAAATATATACTATATTCATTTTCTTGAGTCCTTTTTTACCATTTACCTTTTTTACAAGTGGTTTCTGGTAACAAAAGATAGATTTTCTCCAACTGAATGCAAGAATAATACTTTACATCTAGAGGAGTTATTTTTACCATGTTACATTTCCCTTAGCCCTTATCCATCTCTAAAATGGTGGGGGGGGGTCTTTTATTTTTATTTATTTATTTTTTGAGACAAAGTCTCACTCTGTACCCTGGGAAGAGTGCTGTGGTGTCCTAGCTTACAGCACCTTCAAACTCTTGGGCTCAACTGATCCTCCTGCCTCAGTCTCTCAAGTAGCTGGACTGCAGGCTCCCACCACACTGCCAGGCTAGTTTTTCTATTTTTAGTAGAGACAGGGTCTTACTCTTTGCTCAGGCTGGTCTCAAACTCCTGAGCTCAAGCAAACCACTGCACCTGGCCCCTAAGATTGTTCGTAAAGATAAAATGGTTAGCTCAGATACCTCTTGGGTCTTAAGAATTAATTTTGCTTCTTGAAGTCAAAGAAGCTCTTACTATGCCAGTACTCAGGAGGCTAAGTCAGGAGGATCGCTTGAGGCCAGGAGTTTCAGACCAGCCTGAGTGAGAGCAAGACCCTGTCTCTACAAAAAATAGAAGAAGAAAAAAAATTAACCACGCATGGTGGCATGTGCCTGTAGTCGCACTATCTGGGAAGGTGAGGCAGGAGTATTGGTTGAACCCAGCAGTTCAAGGCTGCAGTGAGCCCCGATCGCACCACCACCCACCAGCCTCAGCAGTAGAGTGAGACCCTGTCTTCAAAAGCAAAAAAAAAAAAAGCTGAACTTTGAAAATTCCCATTAGAATTAGAGAAGGTGGCTGGTGCAATTATGGTTCCCAAATATTGAGAAGTGGTTATTTATTTGAAAAAATTAAGAGTCCTTGACTTCAAACCTTTTTTCTATGTCTTTGGTATTATATCATTTCATTTTTTTTAGATATACACCTCAACATTGAAAGAAATATTTTTCCCTTGTTAAAAACAGATGTTTTCTTTGGAGTGTCTAAATGGAGATAAGCTTGGGCTGCTTAAAAGTAAACCAATAATCAGTATATTCCATAGTTACTATTATTGTTATAGGGAAATAAGATCGATAAAAGCAAAATCCTTAAATACCAAGGAATCATTTTAAATGGTTTTAAATTTCTAAGGAAACAGTTTTATAACATGTCTAGTTAGAAACTATTGTAGGTTCGCTTGTACTTTTCTTGTTTGTTTTTTGCTTTTTCTGATAGATTTTTACCGTGTTTTGATTGTGTCACATAAGAAAATGCTGAACTAAACTCTGAACGTGTTATATCTCTGAATGTCCAGTTTCTACTCATTTAACTATAGTAATAAAAGAATGATTTTTTAAGGAGAATGATCTTTTGCAAATCAGCTACTTAAGAAGCCTGCAAGAATATTACAAAATTTAACTTTCTAAGACCTAAAAGTATTTCCTTAAGGATTCAGTTCTGATGTAAAATGTTTGATATCCATGTTGTGTGAAATGTGGATTCATTTTCATCACCTTATTACCTTTTTCTTCTTTTTGTTGTTTTTGATAGCCAGGTTTCCCTTATCCATCCCCTCATCATCACTCCGGTCTGATCTCCTCTCCTATCAACTTTGAGCACATCTATCACATGACTGTTAATTCTGCTGAAAAATTTCTCTCTCCTGATTCCATAAACCCTGAATATTCCCCGTCTCTACGCTCTGTCCCTGGTACACCAAGCTTTATGACTCTGAGGGTATGAACAGCTGAGTCAGGTGTTAACTTTTACTAACCACGTACAGATTTCCTGTTGCCTGGCTTATTAAGTAACCCGCTAGGTGGTACCATCTTGTGAAGAGTTTCCTCTGCCGAACTTCTACTCTTAAACTCTTTATCTTCTACTTTCTTTGTTTCTATTTCTATTTTATTTCTTCTTTTGAAGAAAAAATTGAAGGAATAGAGAGGATTTCAATTTTTATTTTTGAAACAGTATTAATATTAGAGATTTACAGTAAAATAAACGATTTTTCCCTTCATGGTAGTCTTCATTTTAGATGCCATCATAAGCCATAGTCCCCTGGCCAGATGCAGTGGCTCACTCCATAATCCCAGCACTCTGAGAGGGCAAGGCAGGAGTGTGAAACCAGCCTGAGTAAAAGCAAGACCCTGTCTCCACTAAAAATAACAAAAAAAAATAGCTGGGTATTGTGGCAGGTGCCTTGTAGTCCCAGCTACTGGGGAAGCCGAGGCAGGAAGATCACTTGAACCCAAGAGTTTGAGGTTGCTGTGAGCTATGATGATGCCATGGCACTCAACCCAAGGCAAGAGAGTAAGACTGTCTTAGAGAACGGAAAGGAAGCAAAGGAAATAGCCCCCCAAATGGATCTCATTCTGTTAAACCGAAAAGGACTCCCAAAATTTCTCAATTTTTTATAGTTCATTACCCTATAACCAGTTTAAGTGAAAGAAAATGTTTACATTTGGTAAAGTTAAAGTCTGTGGTAGAGCCTATTCATAGACCTTCTGTCTATAATAAACCCATTTTTGAAAAGCTTAAAAATCTCCAAAGTAGACCAGGCACAGTGGCTCACACCTATGACAGGAGGATTGCTTGAGATTAGGAGTTTGAGACCAACCTGACCAAGAGCAAGACCTAGTCTCTCCACACAAATATGGAAAAATTAGCTGGGCTTGGTGGTACATGCCAGTAGTCTCAGCTACTTGAGAGGCTGAGGCAAGAGGATCACTTGAGCCCAGGAGTTGGAGGTTGCAGTGAGCTATGATGACATCACTATATCCTAGCCTGGGTGACAGAGCAAGGTCCTGTCTCAAAATAAATAAAATCTCCAAAGTAAAAAAATCAATACTTTTAAGAAGTAATAAGAGAAAACGTTCCAAAAATAAGTTAGATTTATTAATCTTTGTGTTGGTGATCCATATTTAATCCCAACTATTATCTAAGTTAAACTGAACCAAAGAGAGAAAATAAAGGCGTGCTCATTCTGAAAGGCCAGGCACCTGCTGTTGGCCCCTTCCCTTCAGCCTTCCATGTGTGCTGTCAGTGGCTTTGCAGGGGGATTAAGAGGGGCTGGCCATTAAGCTATGCATCCATCCATGTGTCCATCCAGGGGTGTATGTTTATACTAACTTCAGGGGAGTGTTTCTGAAGTTAGCCTTGCAGATAGTAAAGTAATTTGTATTGTATCTTGCAATTTCATTTCTCATAATGTCCCCTGGCTTAGAGCAGTAGTACCATTGATTTTCAAATTTGTATATATAGGAAAATAATTTTCCAATTAGAAGATTGGCTGTAGGGTAGGAAGTATATTTTTTGTTTGTGCTGTAAAATCATCCTAAATTATTTTTTAAATTTCATTGTTTTGACATTAAATGATTAGATCATTTAAATGTCTTATTTGACAAAATAAAAGTATGATAAAATAAGCCATAGTTTGCTTGGTAACAGATTGCAGGGGTGGATTTCAAAGGCATTTGTAAGTTAATCAGGAACTTTTCATATGAAAGATGATGGGCGTGTTGCTTAAGTTAGTCATGTATCATTAGAAACCTGTACCATCGGGCGGCGCCTGTAGCTCCAAGGAGTAGAGCGCTGGCCCCATATGCTGGAGGTGGTGGGTTCAAGCCCAGCCCCGGCTAAAAACTGCAAAAAAAAAAAAAAAAAAAAAAGAAAGAAAGAAAGAAACCTGTACCATCAAAGGAAGTTTTACCCTAATCTAAAGCATATTTGTACCTATTAAGGACCAGAAGCTTAAGTTTCTTGTCACTTTATAATAAAGTTTATTTAACTTTAGCTAACTGGATGATAAACCGATTTTTTTAACAAAACATTTTTTCTATGTATAATTCCTTTTTTACTTCACAATTTAAGGTTACCAAATTGCTGGTATATTTTATAAGCTTAACTTTTGCTATTCTAGAGTAGGTCTGAGTTATGAAAGAGGACACCACATGTGTGTCTTACAGTTATTGAAAAGAAACAGTAACAAAATACCTAGCTTGTCACTGATGTTCCCAGCTCTCTCCAGCTTTTCTTTGCTGCCTTGTTCACCTGTTGCTTGTGTCATATAGGGTGGCTTCTGTATGTGTGAATGCTGAATTGCTAGCATTAACTCTTTTAAAAAGTTTTAATTTGTTTTATTTTCTTAGAGAAAAAAGGTAAGATTTGCTTTAAACAACACTCTAGGAATTACATGGACTTTGCAAATTTGCTGGGTGAACCAAAATGGCAGTGGTAGAATTTGGGGCCAGCTAGCCAACCAAACCATATTCAAAATGAGTGATTTGGAGTTTTTCAGAATGGTATTATTCCTTGATTTCCTGACCGCTAGGTTTGTCCCTTCTTTAGAAGTTACTTTGCCATAACATTCTCTGAGGTGTTCTGCAGACTCGTTCAGAGCTGTAATCTCTCCTTGGAATCTCACAATCACAAACTAAAAATATTTTAGCCACATTAGAACCTTTCTTTTTTTTCCACCATTGCTTACTCCTTTCATAGAATTTATCATATTGCTAACCAAAAGGAAAAAAAATAATCATTTTGCTAGATGAAGCATTTTATGAAATTTCAATACTAATTCTTGAAATTGCTGACTAAATTAAAAATAGAACATTTCTTTATTGATTGTTTCTTTTAACCTCAAAGGCCATAAGTATTTGTGCTCATTTCATTGTATTCTACATTAAATCATTTGACCTATAACATATTTTACAAAGAAGATGGTCACCTTTTGTTTAAATCAAGTTATTTGAAGAATTGCTACCATTCTTTATTCATTGATTCCCAGAAAATGTTATTCTGCCTAAACAATGCAAGCAAAGGTATACTTTGTACCATTAAAGCACAAGCACATGTAATAGCAAATAGCAAATCAATATTAACTAGAACACTGTGTGTTCTGTAGAAAGGATTGTAATTACTTGTCAACTGAATTAATCTCAGTACTTGAAGTAGAAAATTGGGATTACAGATATAATTTTTTTCAGCAGATTTTGTTTAGTACCTATTTTAGGTGCTGGAGTTTAACGTCATGATAGCAGTCAGTGCAAGAAATGCTAAGATGACTGAAGAAATGAGTCTAGAAACAGTCATAAACTATATGCTTTTACTAAATAGTCAGAACAGATTGATCTGTCACCCCAAACAAGCTGAGGGCCTGGAGTGGGTGAGTATGGATTAGGACTTGCCTATCAGCAGCATTACCCTGGTTTTCTATGTTTGAAGGACAGGTACAAGGACATTTAGTGAAATATATGAAATGCAGTTTAAGCATTTAGGCCATTTCTTGTGCTGAAACATGTAAAGTCATTCATGTAAGATAGATTTCTATTAACATTAAGTAACATAAATGAACAAACATAAGTCATACCACAGTTTAATTATCAATGTATGGCAGGTATATGGATAAATTTCTCAAATTTATTCTCTACTTTAAGCTATGGGGGGGGGGGGGATGTAATATTTCTAGAGCTCCAAATGATTAAAAAACATTTAGTGCTTTGAATCAGTAAAATAAGGCAGACAATTTTAATGTTTTAAAAATACACTAGTTAAGCCAGGTGCAGTGGCTGACACCTGTAATCCTAGCATTCTGGGAGGTTGAGGCAAGAGATCTGTTTAAGCTCAGGATTCAACACCAGCCTGAACAAGAGTGAGACCCCATCTCTACTTAAAAAAGAAAAAATTAGCTGAGTATCTTGGTAGACACCTGTAGTCCCAAATATTTGAGAAGATAAGGCAGGAGGATTGCTTCCACCCAGGAGCATGAGGTTGCCATGAACTTGGATAACACCTCAGCACCCTACTCTGGGGCAACAGTGTGAGCCTCTGTCTCAAAAAAAAAAAACAAAAAAAACAAACACACACTAGCTTTGTTAACTAAAAATATTAACAAGGTTTATACTTCAGAAAAGGAGAGTTTCATTTATCTTAAAGGGTAGCAGCCTGTTGGGTGGCCATTCCAACAGGGTGGGAAGCAGAGCCCAGGACAGCACAGGGGAGTCAGATGTCCATATCCACCAAGCTACAGGGATCATGAATGGTTATGAGAAGGGGAAATCGTGTGCATTTGTAATTGTGCTTGATCTCTTCCGTCCTGTCATGGCTGGAGACTCAGTTTTAAGGTGTTTCTGGGGTCCCTTAGCTAAGAGAGATCCAGGAATTAGCCGAGGGCTTAAGATTTTACTTTATGTAATAGTTCACAGCTGGGTGTGTTCTATTACATTTGAAAAAGCATGGCACAGTAGGGTCAGCTCTTTTAAAAAATTATATTAGAAGAAAAGATGGGCAGGAAAGATCAAATTATTAGTAGTATCTGGTGAATTCATAGGTGACTTTTTTTGGTTTTTCTTATGATTTCATTATTTATATAGTTCTACAGTTCATGAGTATTACCCTTCAGAAAAAACAAACAATTTTAATGAATTACTATAGTACTTAGAGAACAAGTCGATAAATATATTTTCCAGTTACTTTTGTCATGTGGCAGTGGCTGTGACTGTGGTTTTCTGACAGTATAGAGAAGGTAAGGGCTAGCCTGCAGCATCATATGAAGAACATCTTTTGTCAAAGGCAAGTTGCACATTCTACTCAAACTTAGATTTGTTAATGGGCTTTACTTAACAAATCGATCCTTTAGGAAAGTCACAAAACTTGAGTTTTTGACTACTTCTAATGCATGATTTTTATTGCATTTTTTCATAGAGTTATGGTCTTATTTTAACACTTACGAAATTTGTGATTTTTCTCCCCAGCAGAATAGCATGTGGGTCTGAGTAAAGGGAAGGTTATAGTGCTGAGTGCAGATGGCTGTGTAAGGTCACCATCAGAGCAGGGGAAAGACAGACACCTAGTGAGATGGGGCTCAGTGCTTTCTTTTTTATTGTAAGTGTGATTACGTTAATTCTTCGAAAAGCCTTGTGAGGCACGTCTTATCCCCATAATCCAGCTGAGGAACGGACGCTCAGAGTCTAACGCACCCCAGGCCTGCTGCTGGTAAGCTTGCTGCTGGGATGCGAGTGGTGGTCTCTCCCTTGCCGGCCTGGCTCCCCAGCCAGCCTGCTGCCTTACATCATTCCCTGGTGAGCAACTGACCAAGGGGAGGCTCCCTGAAAATAGGTACTGTGGGCTGTGAAATTACCATCATTTTTGTGGTGATGAAAGAAAAATTAAGGACTAGATAAATTTTCCAAATAAGTAAATGCAAGTCTGTTTTTAAATAAGAAATCAAATCGAGACCATTTGCTGCAGGAGATGCTTACAGAGGCTGAGGCTGTGTCAACAAATAGAGAAAGCATTGTGAATGGTGAAAGAGTTAATAATAATATGGCAGGTGAAGTTGGCCTCATCCAGCATTTACAGAGTACTGAAATATTTTTTCCTCCTCTGGACTTTTGTCAGACTCAGCAGCCCTCTTTCTGGTGTGAATAGGCATCACAGCCCTTAAGCTGTGTGCCTCTGTTCTTGGCTGCGCCCAGGGGGCTCACCCAGCAAACCAGCTCCAGGGCTCTCCTCTGGTGTCTGTGATTTGCAAAACATTCTATGGCCCATTTCCCAGCAAAATCATAGCAATAATTAGGTGAAAAACTTTTCAAACTAATATTCCCAAGTTTACTGATTTCACCCAGACTGGGAATCATATATCTGACTCATTTTGCTTCTCCGTGTGTCAGTAAAGACTGTGCCTGGCGCCTGTGCTGTGAGCAAGCAGCTGTACCTTCAGTGTCACATCAATAAGACATTGGCTTGAGAAGAACATCATTTTAACTATAATAGTGTGAAAGAGAGAAAATAGTCCATTCTCTCCATATCTCTCCAAGTGATTTACTCAACTGCTCAGTCATCCTAAGCAAAAAAAAAAAAAAAAAGTCATACATAGTACAAAGCTTTGTTTCGGTAGTCTGCAAATGTCCATGTAATTCTGCACTGCCCTGCCACATCTAACCATGTAACTTCTACTTACTGTTTCACAACCCTCCAAAATTCTACTTACTGATAAATATTTCAAGTACTTATTCTTGATTAGGGTGAGATTTACCTTATGTTAGTGTTTTACTTTTGTGGGTGAGGAGAGATTTATATAATCTGTTCCTCTGTATCATTCTGGTCAAGATAATTTTTTGGCTTGATAATTATAGTGAAAAATAGACATCTCGCAGAAAATCAGTTTCTTTCTAGCTGAAGAATATCTCTTTCGCTTTTGCTTTTAGAATCCTCGGCCTCAGGAAAGTCGGACAGTATTCAGTGGCTCAGTCAGTATTCCGTCTATCACCAAATCCCGCCCTGAGCCAGGCCGCTCCATGAGCGCTAGCAGTGGCCTGTCAGCAAGTAAGTGGCCCCGGCTGCAGGAAGGTGCCCCCTGGGAAAGCAGCCCCCAGCTGCCTGCTGGGCCCGGGGTGACATGGTCCTCACTCACATGTGCTCAGTCGTTGTCACGTGGCTGCAGTGTCTCAGACCCTAATGGGTGATACGTAGTAGACAGAAATGCAGTTGTTAAGAAAAGAGTCCTAGAGTCCTCTTAGAGCTTACTGGCCATCTGGAAGAAATTCAGACAAATACATTTACAAATTACAATGTTAAGTGCTTAGAAGAAACAAACAGTATGGTAACAAGGGGTAGGTGTTGGGGATGAATTCCTCCTTAGAACAATTAGGAAAGATTACATCCCTTCCCAAGAGGTGGAGACGTGTTTGAGTTACATTTGACTGATTAAGTGGAGGAAGACCAGTGTCACTACCTGGTCGTGGTAAGGGAGTGACCAAAAATAGATCAGGAGAGGCGATAAGAGATCAGCAGGGACTTGCAGACTAAGGAAGAGTTTTTATTTAATTCAAATTCAAAGAGGAAGCCTTTGAAGAGCTTTAAGTAGGAAAGAATCTTTATTCGTTTTGCATTCATGAAACGATCTCTCTGGCTGCCAAATGGTGAAGGGTTGGAGGCAGGTAAGAGTGGAAGGCAGCGTCTGGATAGGTTCAGGTGGAAGAAGACAGGGCTTGGGACATGGCATGGGGCAAAGAAGGGGGAGAAGGAGGTAGATTCTTCACATGTATTTTCAGAGGTAGAAACAGGAAGACTTGATGATAACTTAGTTGTGGGAAAGTCAGGTAGAGGAAGAGTTAAAGGTGAGTCCTGGTTTCTGCTGAAGTGTTAGGGTGAAATCTACTCCCATTTACCATGGTTTGAGAGGGGTCTGGGGTGGGACATTCCAGGCATGTGCAGAGGTCCCAAATCAGGGAAAATAGTAGCAGGTTTGATATGCTGGAAGAAGGCCGGGAATGGACTCAGGAATGGACCCATTTACCACTAAAGTGAGATAACATTGATCATTCAGTACACATTTTTGTGGCTCCATTCAACACGAACTCTTCTGCTAAGGGACCAGGGGTGAAGTCATGTATGACCTTGCACCTGTTTACATGTGGCTCCCAGTCTTTATTCTTAAGCTATTGTTTGTTTTCACTCTACCCCAAATTGTAACATCTCTTTTATATATTTTGAATATAACCTTAAGCTAAAGGCTATAGTGAGAAAATGTGCTCCATGTTTGGACTAATGTTCAGCTGCTGCCCAGGAGCCACTTTTTGGTGGGGAAAGGAGGGGAGAGAAGATACTGTCTACCTGAGTCAAAGTAGCAAGGGTGCTAAGAGCTCTTACCTGAAAGTGAGGGGAATGTATAGATGGAACGTCTGGCTAATTAAAAGAAATTAAAGTTGAGCTTCATCAGATTCACTGTGATCTTTGGTAGTTCCTGGATTAGTAGCAATGAGATTATAGACTGTCAAATGATCGATACAGCTTTTGGTTAGAGGAAGACTGTTCTTGGCCAAAAGATTGCTTTTCTGTAACTCTCTCCAGTGTGCTTTCCCAGTAGCATGGCACTGGGTAACAAGACAAGAGAGTACAGCATGAGTGTGCCCGCATCAGTGCAGTCCCCAAACCTGTCACCCACAACTTTAGTAAAACCTTTCTTCACTTGCATACAAGTAAAATCTAAGAGAAAATGGTTACCTTAAATCCAGTGTCACATATAAAAAGTTATTTAACTGAGTGCAGTGTCTAATGCCTGCAATCCCAACATTTGGGGAAGTGAAAGTGGGTGGTTCTCTACAAAATATTAAAAAAGTAGCCAGACTTGGTGACACATCCTATAGTCCCAGCTAGGAGGGAGGCTGAAGTGAGAGAATCGCCTGAGTCCAGGGGTTCAAGGTTACAATGAGCTATGATTGAGCTGCTGCACTCCAGCCCAGGCAACAGAATAAAATCCCGTCTATGAAGTATTTTTGTTAAGCCATTCAGTCAGAAAACTCATTTTTACCTTGTATTCTTGAATGTTAGATAATTGGATTCAGATCTCCTGTGCAGACAAGGTTTCCTCCCTTTGTTGTTCATTCAGCAGACAGCCCAGGTATTGATTTTAGGGTCTGGCAATGTAAAGATGAGTGATGCTGTTAGTTCTCTTGCTGCATAAGAAATTATCCCACAACGTAGAAGCTTAAAATAGGAAACATTTTATTAACCTCACACAGTTCCTTAGGATCAGGAATCTGAGAGTATCTTAGGCTAAATATTTCTAACTCAGGATTTCTCACTAGGTTGCAGTCAAGGTCTCTGCTGGCCACAGTTACCTCAGGGTCATTTGTGTCTAGAGGCTGGATACAGTGGCTCATGGCTGTAATCCTAGCACTTTGGGAGGCTGAGGCAGGAGGCTCATTTGAGGCCAGGAGTTAGAGGCCAGCCTGAGCAAAAGCAAGACTCCCATCTCTATTTAAAAAAATAGGAAAATTACCTGCGTGTGGTAGCCTGTGCCTAAAGTCCCAGCTACTCAGGATGCTGAGGCAGGAAGAACTCTTGTTTTTTTTTTTTTTTTCCTTTAGAAACAGAGTCTCACTTTATTGCCCTCGGGAGAGTGCAATGGCATCACAACTCACAGCAATCTCCAGCTTCTGGGCTTAACAGGAAGATCTCATAAGCCCAGGAGTTTAGAGGTTGCTATGAGGTATGATGATGCCACTATACTCGATACTGAGAGACAGAGTAAGATCCTGTCTCAAAAAAAAAAAAAAAAAAAAAAAAAATAGCCGGGCGTTCTGGCAGGCACCTGTAGTCCCAGCTACTTGGGAGGCTGAGGCAAGAGAATTGCTCAAGCCCAAGAGTTGGAGGTTGCTGTGAGCTCTGATGTCACAGCACTCTACCAAAGAGTGACATAGTGAGTGAGGCTGCCTCCAAAAAAAAACCTGTTCGAGAGAATCTGCTTCCAACCTTGCTCACGTGGTTGTGGCCGTGGGAGGCCTGAGTTACTGTGTGACTGTTGGTTGGAGGCCTCTATTCCTCGCCAATGTGGACTTAATACACTGCCAGAGTGTCCTTGTGGCATGGTGTCTGGCTTCCCCCAGAGCAGGTGACCTGACACACAGAAGCATCTGTGTTCTTATAACCTAATTTCGCATGCGCTGTGCCATCATTTCTGCAGTATGCTGTTGATCACATAGACCAACCACATGAGAGCTTATTCATTTTGATGTGTATACACAGGAACCATCAGAATAAAAACTCAAAGATACAGAGAAAATTGTCTATCTTTATGCTTAGGTTCAACAAAGCATAAACAGCCATGTAGAAATATGATTGGACAGAAGGGCATGATCTAATGCTAACAGACTGAGTGGGGAACCCCCTTTTTCCACATATATACAATTTTGCCTGCATGATGTGCTGTAGGGTCATCCACACAGAATGGCAGTGCATTAAAGAGGGAATTCTCTGGAGGAAGCTACAGTGCAAAGCAGCAGCCCATGCCCTCCCCATCAGAGGGCTCTTTGTCTTCTGGAGGCATGGACCAAGGAAGCGATGCCCCGGCCAGGGACTATGATGGAGAGGTGAGTAGCACTATGCCTAGAGGCAGGGGTTTAATGACAGCTTCTGTCAGAAAGACGGGAGCATCCACCCAAGTAATCCCACCACCTAGAGGTTGGCCTCGGCTGCAGCAGGGGTCGGCAGTCACTGTCCACAAGGGGGCAGCAGAGCCAGTCACTCGGGCTACAACCTGCAATTTTCCTGGGATATTTAGACTTCTGACAGTTTTTGTATGAAAATACCGGTATTTCTAAAGGTCTGGACGTGTGTTACATCTGAGCCTATTGGTCATCTGGAAGCCCTGTGTGGTTATTTGGTAACCTGAGCCCTCCTCTCTCCCTTTCTCCCTCTGCTTCTCCCTAACATTTTACTTTGGGCCTTACAGGACTCTGATTCTCCGAGGCATTCCACAGCTTCCAACAGTTCCAACCTGAGCAGCCCCCCAAGCCCAGTTTCACCCCGAAAGACCAAGAGCCTCTCTCTGGAGAGCACCGACCGTGGGAGCTGGGACCCGTGAGCTGCTCTGAGCGCTGAGACCTGGGCACGGGGCAGCTCTCGCCCTCAGCTCCCCTCCACCCACAGCTCCTCCCACTTTCATCCCTTAGCTCCACTCAGCCCGAAAAGACCAGGGGCTGGTGGCAGCAGCAGGGCAGAGTTCTGACGACTTGACTCACAGATCCACGCCCCCTTGGCTTCAGCAGCAGCAAAGGCAGACTTTCATTAAGCAGATTAGATTAATACTGATTTCATTCCATACTCTTAAGAGTTGCTTTTAATACTATTTTACTCCTTCCCCAAAAGATAGCTTAAATAGACAGATTACACAAATGTAAGTGATAAGAATAAGACTAGACAGATTTTGTTTTCATAGTAGAGTCTCATTATAGTCCTAAACTAGCTTATGGGATTCTCCACGTCACAAGGGGAGAATCTGACCCTGGAGTGACACACTAAGCTCATTCAGCAACCACAGAGTCAACCTGACTGTTGCCAGGAAATCCTTTTGAATTAAAACAATGCATATTTTACTACAATACAGAGTTTAAGTGAATACATAAATGTAGAAGTTAAATGCCGAATGTATATAGTCAAAAGAAGCATCTTCTATTCAATGAAAGACAGATGCATATATAAGAGAGGAATCATTTAATTTAAAGAAGTGTGTTGTTTCTTGTCTGTTTCCCAGCTAATTAAGTAACATAAAGGATACACAGTCCTCAAGACGATTTATAGAGAGAGAGAAACTGGAGATCCCCTTAGTGCCCTGTCCTCAAACTGGTCATAGGCTGCCGCCACCGGGAGCTTTAGTTTGCAGTGTGACCTGGGTTCCAGAATTTTAACATTTAAAGCCACTTCAGCAGCAGTATCAAAAGGCAAACTCACCTCTACTCAAGATGTTCCTTTTTCTAGTGGTTAGAATTTGAATCACACTTCTCATTTTTTTGTTATGTTTTTATGTCTTCTGCTGATGAATGTAGAAATACAACTCTGTCCCCTCTGATCCCTCTGGCTGAAAGGGCACAAGAGTATCGTGGCTTCTGAAGGTCCATAAAAAGGTTCATTGGAATGCTTTTTTTCCTGTATAATCATGTTTCTCCCTAAGTTATAAAGCAAGATGTCCATCCCAGAGCTAGAGACAGCTTCCCAAGGAGGAATCTGTTTTGTTGACCGAGGGTGTGAGCTTCCTCAGATAGCCTAGGGGAAAAGGTTTTTATTACCAAATAATGTGAAACCTCAAAAGCAAGGACTTGAACAGCCTTAACCAAATATTCTTTCCCGTGCCCAGTGGAAAATGGCTGTGATTAACCCCTGAGCACAGGCAGGAAGTCAACCAACAGCAGCCATCTGACTGGTTCCTCTGCACTGCTGCTGTGCCGTGGTGTCACCTTTCCAGTTGCATTACCTCTGTTTTAATTGCCATAAGAAAATGAGGTGCAGAACCAGAAGAGTTTATTCCTACAGAATCGTTTTATCAGTTAAGCACATGAAGAAATAAAAAGAACAGTAGAACCTCCACAGTTGACCATCTCCCTGCATTAACCACCGGCTTCAGTTGACCTAATTTTCACAGACTGAACATGCTCCACGTATACGTATCAGTATGGCTGCCCTCCCCACCTTCCAGCCACCTTCCTTCCTCTCCCCTCACCCTCCCCTCTCTCCCTTCTCTTGCCAGGCAGAGAGGAGACAGATCCAAAGCTGACAGGACTCTGCACTAAGCCATTAGTTTGTAAATTGTGAATTTTTGTTGCCTATAGTGCTTATTTTCCAAAGGATGCTTTTAGGATCAAAATACAGCCCTACCTAAAATCTAGGCTCCCGTACAATGAGTCGTACTCTTCAGCCCTCCAGTGGGCAGGTGAGAGAGCTACTGAGGCTTCTCTTGGCTGCCAGGAGACCTGGGCAGGTGGGTCACCTCCACCCGCTGGGTTGGCCCGGGGCGCTTTGATTTTTCCACTGCCATCGTGAGTAGTCTCGTTGGTCATCAAAGAGCAGTCCCAGTATGTTTAGATTCTAAAAGCAGGACTTTGGAGAGAAACATTCCTGGGGTGATGGTTTGGGGAGGATTTTCCTACTGGACTTATCCTGTGCTTAAATATGAAGGCTGTCACCTTCAGAAGCTTCTGAGAGGAATGATTTGAAAAAGTGGGGAATGGGTTTCAGGGAAACAGAAAACATAGATCACAGAAATGGTGTCCTGTCAATGTCTGAAGTCATCTTTTGTTTCCATGCAGGATGTTTTAAAAATGCATATGGCAGCAGGAACTAATTTCTCAGTAGAAAAACATTCATTGGCATTTCTGGGGTAGTCTGTATGTGTTGGTATTTGGTGCTATCTATGTGCAGCCAACTTATCTACTCTTGAATTCTGATTAATCTTGTCATGTGCTTTGGGTGTATAAAACATATATATTTCTTTTTGCCAAAAACAAAAGCCTTCTTGTCAAGTGGTTGCTCAACCAGATTTCAGTTATTTAGTTATTAAATTATACATGTATTTATACACACAGACTCGCACACTTGGTGATTTAGGTCCTTTCCCAGGGAAGCACAGATTTAAGACTATGCGATGCAACTAAAAATGGCCCATCTATTTGGTTTTCCAACCAGTTCTTATACTCGAGCTTCAAAAGAGAATCTGAAATTCCTTTCATGTTTACGACAACAATCTGTCATTTCCAGCTGGCTCTCCACCCCACCTTCCATATGGTTAGAATCATGTCTTTTTGTTACTTAGTGGCCACATCTATTTCTGGGAAAGACCAGTTGCTTTTATGTGGAGTCTCAGGTATCATTAAGGAAAGGCTAGAGCCGGGGTGGGAGGACATCCTAACCCACAAGATGCCGCAGGCCCCTGACACACGCTGTTGTCTCCAGCTGAGTGGGCTTTACCAAGCATAGGGCTCACCACCCTCTCTGCACAGAGGGGCTCTCAGCAGGCTGATGCTCCTGCTGCAGCTCAGCCCTGGCCATAGCCCACATCCACTGAACACAACAGGGAATGAACTGGGCACTTCACTTCCCCACCTGTCTGTGGCCCAACCCTGATTTAGATAAGCAGCGTGACATTTGATTGAGCCCATTTAAAAACCTGTTTCCTTGTTATGACTTTAATTAGTACTCAAGTCCAGAGTTCTCTGTGGACTCCTGCTCACTAAGGAGAGCCTCGCTTCCGCGGGGGGCGCAGGTGGTAGCCGGCTCGCTGCTTCCTCCCAGGGACAACCATTACACACACACAAGGCACCATTGCAGTTGTAGGGAAACTGACTCAATCAACCTGAAATCTCATGAAAACAAAATGACCTGCCTTTTTATTTGATAGTGTAATATCATTTATTTTATAAATTTTTAAGGGTTTTTCTCATTGTAATATTATTGTACAGTTTTGCATGGCCTAGGTGTAATCATTTTTTGTTTGTTTGTTTAGAATATAATGCTGACAAATATGTGTTATAGAGGGGAAAAGATACTGCTTTGGCCCCTTATCACTCCTTATTTTATTTGGTTTTGTTTTATGCCCTCTATGTCTTAGGGAACTTTAAGAGATTCTCTGCTACTAAACAATGATGTGGATCCTTTTGCACAGAAATATTTAAGGTGGGATAGTAAAAAATGTAACAGGACTCTTCACCAATATTTTATGTTGGTATCACTTAATATTAACCAGACTTTGATGTATTGCAATAAAACAGGGAACTGTTAGAACTGGGTATTTGGTCTTTTTTCCCCCTCCATTTGAGAAGTTTAAGGAATGGGGAAAGGGTGACTGACTTTCCGTGTCTTATTTGATCTTGCTTTCTCCTGGTTTCCCTCCTCAACCAAGCTTCTTCCTTACACTGCCGAAGGACAGGGCGTTAGTGTTGCCACCTGTGATTTAATCTAGGAGTTTCATCATTTCTTCCTTAGCTCAGGTAAGAATAGTGTTAAATTTTCTTGATGCTTCCAACTCCTCTCTTTTGGTCAAAAGTTCCTTGTTATTGTTACTTAGTCTGCAAGACCAAGCTTTGCCTGCGTTAGATTTCATGGGTGGCCCTGACGGTGTAAATGTGGGAGCAATTTAATTTTGTCTGCTTATTGAAGAAAATCAGTAGCCAGTAAAACAAGAGTTACTGTTAACTGCTTTGAGTTAGAATGGTACATCCAAGAACATGGCAGGTAGGGCAGCAGTTAAATGATACTCCTGAGACCCCTGGAGACCCCTCCCTGTTTCCATTTCCCATGTGATTGTCGTTTTTGACTGACTTATGCGTTGGTTTGTTACAGTATGTGCTGGCTCTAGGGGCAGTGGCTGGGCAGTGGTTTAGAATAGGTCTTGGCAAACTTTTTCTGTAATGGGCAAGTTAATATTTTTGGCTTCGTCAGCCTTATAATGTTGTAGCCACTATGCCATGACAGTGTGGACAGTGTTAGTCTGATATGCAAATGAATGAGTGGCTGTGGTCTAATACAGCTGTGCTTAGAGCAGTGCAGCAGCCAGATTCAGCCCACGGACCACAGTCAACCTGCCCTGGGTTTAGACTAGACCTAGAGTAGATGGTAAGACAAACTGTCTTATTCTAGATCCTAGTGCCAATACTTAATCTCTAGGCATCAGTTTTCTCCTCTATAAAAATGCCTACTTTGAGTGTCAGGAGTTATGTGGCTCAGTGGGTAAGGTGCCAGGCCCATATACCGAGGGTGGTGGGTTCAAACCCAGCCCTGGCCAAACTGCAACAAAAAAATAGCCAGGCATTGTGGCAGGCGCCTGTAGTCCCAGCTACTTGGGAGGCTAAGGCAAAAGAATCACCTAAGCCAAAGGATTTGGAGGTTGCTGTGAGCTGTGATGATACAGCACTCTACGGAGGGTTAATAAGTGAGACTATGGCACAGTTTAGTCATTGTTAATAACCATCATTGTTACTAACCATCCAAGCAGACTGACGGTAACAGGAACTCTTTGCTCTGTGCTGCTGTGCGTTCAGCCCTAAAAGTACATGTTACGGATACGAAGTCATGGTCCCAGGAGGACCAAGCCATGATTTGCCATGTCCCCATGCCACATCTTTCAGTGCTAGTAGGGAGCACTGAAACATGGGGAGTTATGGGGAGATCATTTATTCACATGATACTGCCAAGGTACAAAAGAAAACGTGTGGCCAGTTTCAGAGCTGACTTGACTTGGAGATTGGAGTAGATCCCGTGATCCCCACTGTCATCTCAGCAGGAGTCCTCTGAGGCTCTCAGACTTAGGGCACAAAACCACATTCCAGTTTCCTTTAGAAAAGTCCTCTTCTCCCAGCATTTATGGTCAGTGGTCCTTGGGGAAGTAAATACTTGCTCTATTCTTTATTTTCTCCTTCCTCATGCTGCTGTTCTGTTTATTTGGATTGAGAGGAAAAGTTTTGTGAGCGCCCCAGCTGGGGCTGGCCTGGGCTCTGCCCCCTCTCTTTACCCACAGGGTGATCGCTCCACAGTGTTTGCTAAAGAGCAGCTCAGCCCCTAAGAGGGGGGCCTCAGGGAGACCACCCAGGCCCCTCCCTCCTCTCAAAGCCAGCCTGTCCGTTACTCAGCATTCCAAATTTCAGAAACTAAAATGTAAGAACCCTGAAAACCTATGCAAGGACCCATTTTGGACCCCTGAGGTCTCTGCAGGTGCATCCCCCCCCCCCCACCTGAGTGTCCACCACGCCCTTCTCTAGGAGTCCGGTCAGCCCCAGGAAAAGCCACTTTCCAGGAAGTGGTCTTCACCTGCAGCTGCCCACTAGAAATGGCCCCACTGTGATGTAGGCCTAGTGTGGCCTGATGACAGGTGCCACTTTCCTCCTACAGTTGCCAGCATCACCAATGTGGGGCCCGCAGAGAGGCTGAGACAGTGATGCTGCAGAAGTTTTTCCTTCCATCCTCCATCTAACCTCCCACCCCCTTTTTTTTCCAATGAAGGTGGCTGAGCCTTCCACATTCAGGGACTGAGGACCTCACAATGGGGACAGGCTGTGATGTCAACCTTGGTCAGAGAACCCTTTGGGAAAAACCCACCACAATGCTAGAAGGTACGGGCTGCATTCTCCAAAATTCATAAAGCATAGAAAATGGCGCAGTAACTTTTATTGAATTGTTACAAGACTTGTACAAAAATTCAGAGCCTGTGAGAACACTTTGGTGTAACCAGTGACACCAGTGTGTCTCCTCTGGCAGCGGCCCTGGCAGGGAGGGGCCTTCCAGCAGCAAAGTGGCCTGCTGCTCCCAACTCCTCCCCTGTGAGGCAGCTATTCTCCAGAAACATTCAGTTGTCAGAAGCATGTAAGGCCCAGCAGAGCAGGCCCCGGCTTCACAAGGTGAAGTAGTTATGGGCACTATTCAGATCAGCACTTCTCCTGGCTCCAGACCATAGGCTGGAGAGGAAAACGGCAGGAACAGATCTCATTCTAGAAACACAGAGGGGCACACACACTTTATACTACACAGTTGACAAATCAAAAAAAATCTTTCTTGGTTTTTGGTTTTGTTTTGGTGGCAAGGGTATGAAGGAGTAAGCATTCTCATTTCTGCTTAACATCCACATTAGGAAAAAAAAGGACTGAAATAGGCAAAGGACAAACAACAGGCAGATTCTGACAGCAGCAGAGTTTCATTTTCATTTTTGCACTTCTCACCTTACAACCATTGAGCAACAAAAACCGTGTAAAGTGCGGGCTCTGGGGCTCTAAGCAGCCTCCCCTCAAGCCCTGGTCAGAACCAGCACCTTTGCTTACTGTGCAAAGGAGTTTAAATGAAGCATTGACCCATTTCCCTGCTGGTTCCCTGAGCCGGCCTGGGCATGACCTGCAGCTGGGTGCCCCGTCTGCCCACACACATGGGTCGGCGGCTACTGCTGCGCGGCCTGCCTCTTGCAGTAGTTGCTGTAGGCCTCCTCAAACATGGCTTTACAGGAGAAGCAGGCCTTCAGCTTGGAGCAGATGAGGAAGGAGCCCCCCATCTTCCTGTGCAGGGAGTAGGTCTCCTCAGGTGGGGGAATGAGACGGTGCCTCAGCATGACAGGGATAAGGTTGTGGATCTTCTCCGTGGTGCTCTGGGTACCAAAATCAAAGGGCTCTTCTGAGGCAAAGGCCTCCCCCAGGATGAGGATGGCATCCAAGTGGGCATCTTCCATCACCTGGGGGCAGGAGCGGAAGGGTAAATGGCAGCAAGATTCAAGAGCCTCCACACAGCCTTGGGTTTCTCCCACTGTGCCCCAAGCCCTGTGCTCCCTAAAAGCTCTGCCCAGAAGTTGAGGGTTTTGATTGTAGCTAGATTAAGTAGTGGTAACATGGACATGAACTCTAACCCATAGGGGTCGGGAAATCAACATGAATGTGTGAGCTAGGTTGATGTGTGACACCAACAGGGTCTGAGGCAGAATACAAGCCCTGCCCAAGGGCACCCAGTTGCAAAGTGTTATTGAAATACTGTTCTGGCCAAAAAGAGTTCACAGACCCTCAGTGGTGGTGCCTGCCAGAGTGTACCGAGGACACAGCCAGGGGTCGTTTGCTGGATGCAGGGTTTGGTACTGGGTGCCAGCCCATAGGGCACTGGCAGCTCCCGGAAGAACCTGAGAAGTGCCTGAGCCAGTAGCATGCAGGGGTGAGGGAGCAGCCCACCATGGGGTGTCCGAGACAGTGGGGTAGTAGCCAGGAGTCAAGGAGCCAGAAGTGGCCCTAAGGAAGAGGCAGCAGGGAGCTGCTGCGCTGAGTGTGGCCCACTCAACAGCCAAGACAGGGCCAACTTGCCTAAAATGGCACCTTACCAGGTGGTAAACCCAAGACTTGACCTGGATCTCAACCCCTTCCCCACTGCCAAGAAGAAAGTGCTACTCTGAGGGGCTTCTGGGTGACAGGAACACAGAACATCCCCCTTTGTTTAAAGCACTGAGGCTTCTCCCAACCCTTCACCCTTCCCAGTGAGGCTTCACAGGGCCGTCTGGGGAAAGGGCTTCCTCTCCTCCCAGCTGCTCTGTTCTTTAGCTGGGTGAGAGAGACAGGGACAGGAGCATCACAAGTCACCCCAAGCACCCTCCTTACCTGCCCACTTGGAAGAAGTCACAGAGAACACAGGCATCGGGCTGGGCCAGGGCCCAGCTCTTAGGATGTGCCCAAGGAGGCCCCCAGCTCTGGGGAGACCCCTGGAGGCAGCTGTCCCAAGCTTTCATCCATTATAAACTGAGGTTCTACTTCACATTTCAAAGAAAAACACAGTCCATGCCTGCCCTCCCACCAACACGCACTCGTCCCCAGCCCCGGGCAACACTGCTCACCTTGACCTCATAGCCAGTGAGGAACTTCATCTCTATGGATTTCTGCCGCACAGCCTCCCTGTCCCTGTCAGCAGCAGCCCTGATGATCTGAGCAGAAGCACAGGAGGGCTCCCGTGGGGCAGGCCAGCCACACAAGAGAGACAAATGCCAAACCCACCCACCCACCTTCCCTCTGCCTCTCTCCCCCCAAGCTCTGACCTGTGAGGCTGCACGCAGCCACCAGCCCTTCCCTGAGTCCCCAGCCTCAGAAAAACAGGGCTAAGACCAGGGGCCACCTCCTGACCGTACCTGAATGTAGAGGTCTGTGAAGGATCTGTCATATTCCCGGGTTGCACCAAAGTCCAAAAGGGCCACCTGGGGATGGAGACCGCAGGGAAGGGTGGTGGTCCAGGATGCAGGGGTGGGGCAAGTAGAGCAAATACTGAGGGGAAGGCTCACTTCAGGCCCAGACCCCCGATGCCACAGCCTCCTTCTCTCTGGTGACTTCCATGGGACAAGAGGCAGGCCAGGAGCCCACACACCCATCCCCACGGAGCTCTCAAGCCCAACTAAGGGTGTCCCCCCAGGAGGAACCCCCACCTTGTGTTGCTGAGGATCATAGAAGAAGTTGGACCAGTTCGGGTCTGTCTGCATGAAGTGGAACTCAAACAGCTCCCTCAGACACAGAACCAGGATGTTGTAGCAGATCTAGGGATGGGCAGGGGTCCTATCTCAGGCAGTTCCAGGGGGCCCAGTGCCTGGGAGTTGGGCTAGAGCAATCTCAGGTCTCTGTGTCCTCCACCCCACCTTCTGCCCAGGTGCCTGTTAGATTCCCAGTGCTACCCAGGTAGAGGAAGCTAGCGGCTTCTCCCCACACCCCATCCCCCTAAGTCTCACTGGCCCTTCTTCACACCCCTACTCCTTGTCACAGGGAGCAGCTCAGGCCCACCTCATTCCGAATCTCCTGGCTCAGCCCTTCAGCCTGGTCCAGTGGGAAGCCGGACACCAGCTCTGTGGTCAACACATGGGGACTACAGAGCTCATCCACAATCTCAGGCACGTAGAAGAAGGGGTGGTCCTTCAGCAGCTCCCTAGGTAGAGCGGGAAGTCACACCTCAGCCACCGACCCTCCCCAATGAGGACAGGCCATCAGGCATGCTTTGCTCTGGGCAGGATACAGCTACTGGCCCAGGCTAGAGGCCCAGCCATCTGCCTCTCAAGAGCTGGAGGGGCCTGCCTCTACCCCAAACAAACAGGGGGCCCAGCGGGGAGCTACACCTGAACTTCTTGGCACAAGCAGCCTCCCGCTGGTAGTCACACTCGAGGACCAGCTCCCGCCTCAGCACGTCAATCAGGTGCTCAGGGAACAGGCCTGGCCAGGGGAGAGAGCACGACGGTGGTCAGGGGCTCTGTGGAGAGGCAGTCCCCTGCCACCCACTCGCCCTTGTCCAGCCACCCAGCCTCAAACCTTCTGGAAGCATGTTGCTCATGTTCAGCACGGCCATGAGATTGTTGACATCACTGTTGATGCTCTGGGCCACACCAGGATACTGCGGGGGGGTGGGGGGACAGTTATTCCAGGCTCACCACTTGCCTCCACCACCCTAGCCCTTCACAACCTTGTCAGCCATCTTCTACTTCAGGAACCACCACCAGCTCAGGGCCCCAAAAGGAAGATAATCACTTGGCTCCTGTCTCCACCCACCCCAAACCAGGCTTGCTGGGAGGCCACTCCACACCCCCCCCCCCCCCAGGTGCTCATTCAGCAGATGAGCTAGTGCTGACCAGGTACTCCTACCTGGGAGAACAGGTGCCCTGGGGGAAAGGGGTGCGGCAGCCCTGGCTTTGCTCTTGCAGCCCCCATAGGACAAGCCACACATCCACCCGGGCACTGACCTGGATCTTCATGGCCACCTCACGGCCATCCTTCATGCGTGCCAGGTGCACTTGCCCAATGGAAGCGGCGGCGAAGGGCCGTTCCTCAAAATACTCCAGCTTGTCCCGCCAGTTGGACCCCAGGTCACTGTTAAGAGTTTTCTAGAGGGAAAGGCCCAGGAGGGGAGGGGGGCATGAGCACACTGAGAGGCACCCCTGCTGCTGGGTGACACCATCCCGCCCGCCTCACCATCATCTGCTTCAGCGGCATGAAGTCAGCGCTCTGCCTCACGCGGTCAAAGATCTTGGCCAGGTGGGGGTTGATGAAAGCATCATCTGGGAGGAGGAGGGAAGTCGGGGCAAAGGGCTCCTGCTGAGGAGGGGTGCACACAGCCAAGAGCCGAGACACCACCCCCCTCCCCACCGTCCCTGGCACAGCCGGCCTCTGGAAGCTCCTGCTGCTTCACCCCTTCCCCATGCAGGAAGCCAAGGTTCGGAACGACAGGCCCAGCCTTGATTCCTCCATGCTCCCTGGAACCTCTTTCCCACCTGGCATGTGGGCTCCAGAGGCCGTGAGCAAGGGCCTTCAACAGGGACCCTGGGCTGCAGTGACCATAGCAGGGACAACCTCAGAGTATCGCAAAATGCCCAGAAAGGCAAGACACACAACCACAGGCTCCCAGGTATGACACTTTTTAAAACATCCAAAGGAGCCACACCTTGCCCCGGGACAGCCGCTCGCACAGCCCAGGCCAGGCTGCCCGCCACTCACCCTGGATGCTCAGCATCTGGCCCAGCTTGAGTGCCGCCCCGCGCACCTTGCACAGCGTGCGCACGATACGCTCTGCATTTGCCTCCGACAGAAAGGGGCTGGAATCCAACACTGACTTCTTCCCTGTGGGCAGGAGGGTGTCGCCAGAGCCCTAACTGGGAGTTCTGGGAATGTCATGGGAAAAGATTGAGCACATCTCCACATTCCATATCCCGGGACCCAATCTGAGATTTCCCAGGCAACCCTTCTCCAAAGCTGCCAATCCCCACAGGATGGAGGCATGGCCCCTGCCCAGGCCTGGTCAGCTGGCAGAATGATCAGAGAAGCCAGTAGAGACTGGGCCACGCCTCTACATTCCAGGGCCACCCGGACTACACCAGCACTCCTAGTGTGCACTGCACACAGGGCCTCTGTATCAGTCCCTGGGGACCATGGAAGGCAGGACTGAGACAGAGGGGCTGTGAAGACCCCAACAGCAGGCCCTGCTGAGGGCAGCCACCAAGTCCCTCCCTCACAGCCCCCTCCATGTGTACTAGATGAAGATCACATGTCCCCTGCGGTCAGCGTTTATTTGCCACATGGAGCAGCCAGTTTCAATGAAAGCCCTATCGTCAAAGGAGGGGTGCTCGAGGTCAGAGACAGCACACTGCCCAGCTGCTGCCTGCCTCACCTCTGCCCAGAGGCCCCTGCAGCTCAGTGCAGCCAGCTGACCAGGCATGAACATGCAGTGTCCCCAAGGTTACAGGTGACCTTTGACCAGTACACCGGGGGAACAGGGTGACAACCAGAAGCAGTTGTGGAAGGCAAAGACCAAGTCCTGCTGGCCAGCAGTGTGCCAGGTAGTTGGCCAGCGGTGCCAAGCCTAGGCCCGTGTGGACCAGAGATCCGGGGTGCTGGCTCACTTCACCCTCCCTGAGCTCTTCAGCACCCTCTTCACTGGGCCTCCACTGGGCTGGGAGCTTCTCCTGCCCTCTGTCCTGTGAGGCTAGTTAGATCAAAAGCCCCCAGTGGTACAGGCAGCTTCCTCCTGAAGCCACAGTGCCTGGCACTTCCATCACTGTCAGCCTGGCACAGAAGGTGACACTTGGCCCTTGGGATGGAACTATGCTGAATGCCCAGCAAGGGAACAGGAGCAGTGGCCATGCCACTGGCTTATGACACAGCAGGACAGGCTGCACTGTGGGGTAAGTGCTGAGGATAACATGCAGACCTGCCAACAGCTAGAGGCCGCCCTGTGGAAAGGGGTCAGGCTGGTTCCCGGGGTCCCAGACAGGACAGAGTATTAGAAGGTGAGAGATTATAGCTCTACAGATACAGGCTTAGTTGCCCCAGGAGGCCCAGCTGTGACCATGGGCAGGACCAGTCCAGGAGAGCAGGGCCCAGAAGGGTCCTTAGCTCATCCCTTGTATTAGGCAGCCGCACAGGCCAGCATCGAGGTAAGGATGGCCCTCAATGTCTCTTGCCACCCACTCCTGGCCCCTGGGGACTCCTGTGGGATGGAGGCCTGGGGCTGGGGCCCGGGCCCTAGGAAGATGAAGGGGAAGGGGGAACCTTGGAGAGAGGCCACTGTCCCAGGCTGGAGTGAAATGCTCTCACTGCCTCACAGGCAGAGCTGAGGCTGACCCCAGCACTCCTCAGACAGGGGACAGTGCCCGTCACAGGCAGGGCTGAGGCTGACCCCAGCACTCCTCAGACAGGGGACAGTGCCCGGCCCAATCTGGACTTCGCCAGGCAGCCCCTCTCAATGCAGGCCAGTGTGCCCCCAGGCTATAAGCATGTCACCTGCCTTGGGCATGACTGGCTATGAGAATGACCTGGGGGAGACAAGATGGGTCTGGGGCACAGTGGCAACCCCAAACTGAGAGAGGTGCTTCTGGAGCAAGGCTCAGCCAGCGTGGTCAGTGCCCCAGGCCACGGCACATGAAGGCCCAGTCAGGAATCTGGAGCCTACTCCAGATAACAATCTGTAGTAGCCTACAGGTCCTACTTTCAGGGCTTCTAACCCCCAAGCCTGGGCTCACTATCCCTGAGAAAGGACACCAACTGTAACCTTGGAGCCAGCCTGGCCTCTCCCATGCTTGGGCAAGGCAGGATGGAGAGCAGCCAGCATCGGGGCAGGGGCGTCATGCCTGGGGAAGGCTGGCTCCTCCCCAGAAAAACCCAGGCTTCCGTTCTCAAAGAGTTTTGGCACCAACACTAAAAATACCCTTGCCAAACTCTCTGGCCCCTTCTAAGGACATATGTGGTGCCCTGTGTCCCCAGTACTTGAGGGCCTGTGGGGATGGGCTTGTGGGTGAAAGGGGGGCCCCTCCAGGTGAACGGCAGGCTCCCTGATGCCCCCCAAGGGAGCCTCAGCTCAAGCAGACAGCAATGGCTGGGGGGCTGCAGTGCAGCAGGACAACAGGTGTCACTAGTGATTCCCACAAATGGGGCAGAAGTGTGAGATACCAGAATAAGCTGACACTCCCGGAATGGGCCGGGGTCGGGGTGTCCCAGTCCAGAACTTCAAATACATTTTGAAAAACCCCCTAGACCCTGCTAAGGAAACACTCCTACTGGCCCAAGTTTAGGAAAGGGGCCCAGCCTGGCCACTCACAGGTGGATGGTACCACCCACATCACGAGTACCCCAAAGTCTCAGTGTGGCCAGTCCACAGCTTGCCTCCTGAACTAGGCAGGTGACCATGCTGACAACAGGCCCTCCCTGGACTGCAGAGACAGATGAGTTGTGATCTTTGCTTCAGAGGCAGAGTCTCAGAGGTCACAGCCTCCCCCAGGTCGCTGAGTCAGCAAGAATGATCCAGTGGGTTCTGCCGCAGAAGCACAGACCACCCCCAATCCCAGCCACCCACATCCCTCACCTTGCCTGGGGTGCCTGACCTGGGGTACCTGACCAAAGGCCCCAGGGGCTCCCTGGAGAGCAGGGCAGAAAGTAATGCGGAGCAAAAGGCAGGTGTGTGCGGGTAGGGAGGCATGCAGGCAGGAGCCAAGAGGGGCCAGGTGACCACTCAGGTCCAGGAGGGGGAGTGGCCTTCCAGGCACAAAGCCTTTCAAGCAGATAAATCTGTCCGAACAGCCTCACCACCCCAGGGACACCACTGACACAGAAGCCACGTGAGCGGGGCCTGGGCGGTCACACTCCCAGAGCACAGGTGGGGCTGGGGCTAGAGGGGTGCCCCTCCAGGGCCTACACTGCCCCTCTGGGGCCAGCTCACCTTTGGAGTCCTCAGGACGGAGGCTCTTCTTGGCAACCTCAGCCAGTGCCCCAAAGCCCAGACCCACGGCCAGACCTGCAAGGAGGAAGGTGCAGGCACTCAGGGCTCAGGGAGAGAAGCAGCTGCCCACCCACCAGGCCTAGGGCAGCAGCATGAGACACCACCTGAACTCACCAGCATTTTGAGGGGGTAAAAAAGGTGCGAGATACACACCTGTTGTTTTAAGAGAACATTTGGTTCCAGGTAGACGTTTCCTGCAGAAAAGCTTCACGTTTCCCCCCTCCCCACTCCCATCCCCCTTAATAATCTACAGGCTCCCAGGTACACAAATGTGTCCCAAAAGTGGCGTAGCTGGGAAGCTTATCAGGAAGGTCCCAGCACAAATGGGGAGACGGACCAGCAACGGTCCACGGGCCAAGGACATCCTAACAACAGAGGGCCCTTGGAATGCCACCAGCCACTTCAAGTCTGCATAGAGTCTCCTCTAATCCAGAACCCTCTGATGTAGCTCATTGTGACAGGAAAGGCATCACCACAGGAATACGAAGCGATAGGTGGTGGGAGTTGGAATACTTTGCAAAATGTGTCCCTAACCCAAGCCCATGGGGACTCACAGGACTCAAGCTGAGCCCTCACTCAGGAGTGGAAGGGCCCCCCACCCACCTAGCACACACTGACAGTGGTCTGAAGGCCATGGGGTACCAGGCCCACCCTTCCCACCTTGTGAAATCTTCTAAAGCAAAGTTAACACCTCACTTGTCCAAAAATCAATCAATCAATGATCCCAACTGTTCAACGGAGCCCCCTTCCCCACAGGAGCTGCTAAGGCCACACCTAGCTCAGGACCACTATCCTCTCACTTTATACCCCATGTTATTGGGCTTCCTGGGGCAGGTGGGCATGTACTCACAGAGTGAGGAACATGTGGGTGAGCGTGGGGACCGCAGTCAGAGGGGGGAGCCCAGACGAGTGCCCCTCACCTCATACCAGGTCCCTGTGTTAAGGGGTAAGAAAACCAGCACAGATATCCATAGTTCCAAATTTTCTACAATGATTATGCACTATTTTTATGAAAAATACTTATTAAACATTTTATTTAATGAAAAATAAATTAAAAAAAAAATTAAGATCAAAAGATGATAATTTCATTTTTGAAAAGTTTTTCCGGCTTGGCGCCTGTAGCTCAAGCTGCTAGGGCGCCAGCCACATACATCGGAGCTGGCGGGTTTGAATCCAGCCCAGGCCTGCCAAACAACAATGACAACTACAACCAAAAAATTCCCTTGCATTGTGGCGGGCACCTGTAGTCCCAGCTCCTTGGGAGGCTGAGGCAAGAAAATAGCTTAAGCCCAAGTGATGGAGGTTGCTGTGAGCTGTGACACCACAGCACTCTACCCAAGGCGACAAAGTGAGACTCTGTCTCCAAAAAAATAAAAACAAAAAGGTTTTTCCAATACATTTGCCCACCAGTGGGCAACAGTGCAGCCTCTGGCCAGCTAGAAGAGCAGTTCAGGCTGTGAGGACCAAGCAATCCAATAACAGCAAAGTGCTCACATAGGCCAGACAATGTGGTACAGATACAAAAGCTATTAATTATCGTGACTCCTACTCAAAATGGTTAGACCAGTGCTGAACAAAAGAAATATAATGTGAGGCACATATGTAATTTTAAATTTTCTAGTAGCCATACTGAAAAAGGCAAGAACATGTAAAATAAATTCTTAACCCCATATTTTACTTACCCCAATATTTTCATTTCAGCAAGCAATCAATTAATCAACATAAAAACTCTCAGACATTTTACATTTGCGTGTCTGCACACTAAGTCCCCAAAGTCCCTGGTGCATTTTATACTTAATGGCACATCTCCTTTTGGACGAGCCACATTTCAATACTCCGTGTGGCCAGCGGCTCCCGTATTGGACACGTAGGACAGAATAAGCCACACTCTAGCAATCACAGGAAGCGGCCATGGTCATCTGGAAATGGCCTTTCCGTGTGACCACACAGCCATCAGGGACAGTGGGGTATGTTCGGATGGAGGTGCCAGGTCTGGTGCCTAGCAGGTATGGCAGCTGTGTGTTCTCTCTGCATCCCCTAGCTCCAGAGGACACTGGGCACAGAGCTGGCAGCCAAAGTCCCCGATTAAACGTTAACTCCCCCTCCCCCCTCACTCTGCCCAGCGCACTATCAGACTTAGCGAAATAAATGATAACAGGCAACATTCACCTTCACACTTCAGCAACCTTCACCAATGTCTCCACGTCTAGATTTGCTCGGCCTGAAGCAAGTCCAAAGACAAGCCACAAAAGAGGGAGATGGCACCACGGGTTATGTATTGGCCATTACGAGACAACACTGCCGTTATAAGGGTGGGCCCTGCCGAACCCCTCCTCCTACAGGCAGAGGTGTGTCCCCTCCACTCCTCAGCTGGACTATCCTCAAGTGCTCCGTCACATTGCTCTCTGGCCATTTCTAGGCTCCCAGGCAGAGAGAGCTGAAGTTCTCCGATGGAAAGGACCTGTTATTGAACAAATCACCAAAGGAACATTCCACAGGGAAGGCCTCAGGCTCCTTCCGTGGCCCTACACAGCTCTCAGGACCAGCCTGGCACCAGGCCAAGGCACTGCCAATTAACAGACAGGCTCCAACAGGCAGCCCTGCTGTGAAGAAAGCCCAGCCAGCCAGCAACCCTGACCTAGACAGTGCGCGCTCCTAGGCCACCACCCTGCCCCACCAGGCCCTGGCTTAACCTGATTCTCAGGACCCCAACCCAGCTGGTACCTGGAAGCAACTCCAGGGAGATGAGTGGCCCAGCCTGGGACCTGAGTTCACCCCCGCGAGGGGCTCCACTCACACCCCACAGCCCTCAGAACCGAGCAAGTCCTAGAGGAAAACCAGCCACAGCCAGAAGCGTGGCTTAGAAAGTTCCAGCCATTTCTCTCACAAAACAGGTTTCCCAGTCAAGGACTGAGGGAGCAGCACGGAGCAGGGTTCTCTCCCAGCCAGGAGCCCGCAGGGCAGCACCCCAGGCTGTGTCTGCTCCTCACTGTGGCATGCGTAGCCCAGTGTCCTCCCTGAAAGCCCTCTGGAGGTCACTGCAGAGCCCTCCTTTGAAGTCTCTCAGCTTCTCCCAGACCCCAGAGATTAAAAGAAGCAAACACCAGTGATTGGTGGGACCACAGCTACAGCGCAGCATCTCACAAGGGTACGTGTGAAATCTACTAGGTGTAGAATATAAATGTCTTAACACAATAACTAAGAAAATGCTGCGAAGGCTGTGTTAACCAGTGTGATGAAAACATTTCAAATTGTATATAAAACCAGCATATCGTAGCCCATGATTGCATTAATGTACACAGCTCTGATTTAATTTAAAAAAAAAAAAAAAAAAGGCAGCAGCAGCAAACACCAACAAGCAGGCTGGATGAGAAGCGCTTCAGAGCAGGAGCAAGTAGTAAATGGGGCTGTGGCTCTACCTGCCAAAACGCAAGGAGTTTCCCTGCAGGAGAAGGGGCAAAGACGGGACTAACGATAAACAATCACGACAGTGTCCCTCACGGGGCACTCGCTGTGAGCCGATGCCCTGTTCTCAGCCTTGCTTTCACTAATGCCCCTAATGATCCCTCTGATGTGTTAAGACAAGAAAGCCCACACAGAAAAGGCAGCGGGACAGGGCCCTTTCCTTAGCTTCAAGGTCTCCTCCTCTGTCTCCACCTGGTGTCCAGATGCTCCCAGCCCCAAGGGAGAAGAGGGGCCTAGGGAAAGAGCTGCAGCCCACAGCACGGAGGAGGAGAGCAGAAGGGGGAAGAGGGAGCTTCCTGCGGCTGTTCTCAAAGTTCTCACATCTCTCACTTCCCAGAACTGGACCAGTGAGAGGGGGGAAGACCTAACACAGCACCCCCATGTATGGCACCTGGTCAGGCTCAGACTTCCAAGGGTATGACCAACGTCTGGGCTCTATTCCCAGGGCTGTTGCAAATAAGCCACTTCCTGGCTCAGCTTCCTCATCTGTAACTGGAGAATAACTGCCCTCATCTCCAACTGAGCTGCTGAGGGAGTGAAACACACAGCAAAGCCCCTTCTTAAGGCTGTCCCTGAGAAAGTGGAAACAACGGCCCCACACGAATGCCGAGGGTGCAGAACCTCCCCCGTACCCAGAGCACACCTGTCTTGCAGCCAAGTGCACCCAGAGAGAGGCAGCGCTGCAGGAAGAGTCACTCGCGCCCTCAGTAGATCAGGCTGGTGTCACTGCACGCCATGCCTTCAGCAGAGGCCAGAGCAAGGCCTGTGCAAGCCCTGGGGGTATCACGCCAGCAGGTGCCGACCATCCAGCGCTGCCACCGGAGGGTGGATGCTCCCCACCTCTACCAGCCCTGTGGCCCCAGCCAGGGTCCAATGACTTCACTGCTGTGAGGTGGCTCTGCACGGCTTGGTAAGCCACAGCGAGGTCTCAGGCAGTGCCCAGAAGACAGGAGGACACAGTGAGTCTTTCTCTAAACTAAGTTACTCAATGTATTAGCCTTTATCTCAGAGCATGTCCTTTGCATTGTTAACACATCCTTGAAAAATGATGAAGAAAAGGGTGGTGGTGATGGTAGTATTTTCTTTTAAATATTCTTACGTAGCAAAATTAAAATACATCCACCCTAAGCCCATTACCTGATGTTTGTTTTTTACTTTTACCACATAGATGGGAGACAAAAGTTCAGGGAAAAGGGCCACAACAATCCAGGCGCTTTGCTACTGTTGCGTGCACAGTCCCTCCAGGCATATCGGAATCTTAGAGAAATTAAGCTACAATACCTGAGCTCTGTGTGTCAACCTAAGAAATGCCTGCTTTCTAACATAAGAGAGAACATAAAATGTCACCTTATCTCTTAGGAAACCCAATGGTGTCTCATACTATTTTTAAAAGCCAAATATATTTCTAGGAGTGAGGAATCCTTAACTTTTCACTTTGTAAAAATAATGTAATTCAGCTTAGCACCCAAAGCACAGTGGTTACGGCATCAGTCACATACGCCGAAGTTGGCAGGTTCGAACCCAGCCCAGGATAGCTAAACAACAATGACAACTGTAACAAAAAATAGCCAGATGTTGTGGCGGGTGCCTATAGTTCCAGCTACTTGGGAGGCTGAGGCAAGAGAATCGCTTAAGCCCAAGAGTTTGAGGTTGCTGTGAGCTGTGATGCCACAGCACTCCTCCAAGGACAACATAGTGAGACTGTCTCAAAAAAATTAAATAAATAAGTTGACAGTAGAGAGAAGGAAAAAGAAATAACATGCAAACATAAACCAAAACAAAACTGGAATTTAGCTATAATATCAAACAATGTAGACTTTCACAGATAAAGGGATCAATACCCAAGAGGATGTAAGAATTGTAAATCTGTAGGCAGCCAGTAACATAGCTTCAAAACATATAAAGTACAAATCAGCACACTAAAAGTAGGTAAATCTACAATCATAAGACTTTTAAAGCCTTTCTTTATACCCAATTCAACAGGCAAACAAAAAAAAAAAAAAAAAAAAAAAACAAAATCAATAAAAGATCTAATCAACGTGTGCAGCAAATGAGAAGACAGATGCATCACTGCACCAAACAATATCAGAATTCTTTTCAGGTATACATGGAACATGCGTCAGTTGGAGTCAATGACAAGAGAAAAAAAAAAAAAAAGAGAAAAACCCAAGTAGGGCTCAGGGTCACATAGAAAGGAATTATGATCCAGATATTATTATTTATGCCTTAAATCAGCAAAGAAATCAAGATTTTAAATTTCAGACGAAAACTGTGTGCAATTACCTATGGCCCTTAAATCACATCTGAGAGCCCCACACAAGGAAAGGAGCAGGAGATGCTGGCATAGCCCTCTTCCCTGGAGGGGAAACACAAGATTCTAAAAACTAATAAAAACTACAAATCAAGGGGGAGATAAAGAAACCAAACCTGATGATACAGCTTCGTGGAAATTTGTCCAGTGCTCCAGGTAAAAGGAATCCAGCCCAACAGTGACAGATGACAATTTTTATAGGGTTCCTAAGTACACAAGAGTAGTGCTGTACAGTCTTTAACACTGAATACTTGTGGATCGTGATAAAATGTAGATTTTAATTTAGTAAGCCTTATAATCCAGATATGATGACCTAAAGTTCCAGTCTGACCCCAAATCCAATATATGGTCCTATCTTTCAAAACTTTCTTTAACAAGACCTTTTAACAGATCGTCCCACCCACAGCATCCTGACTATAAATTCCCAAGGCAAACAGGACTTAGGACTCCTGCCTCCATCTCAGCATTAAAATGAGCCACTAAAACTAGAAAGTCTGGGACTTCCATCTCCACACAGCTGCCTGCCTGCTCTGACCTCCCCAAACACCTCTGCTTCCCTCTGCTTCTTGAAATCTAGAGCCTTCTCTTTCCTTCATAACCCAAATGTAAAAACTTCCTAAAGTCTTATCAGTTGACACCTCAAAACATCTCACCTCCCTGAGGGAAGAGAGGTCAAAGTGTTTTCCAGGGGAAAAAAGTAGAGCAGTGACACTTTAAACTTAACAAAGGCCCATCAGTCAGGTATACAATGAAGAATGTACTTCAACGGTATGTCTATATCTCTGAAACTAAAATTCCTTTCCTTCTAAGTATCTATGACATTAATCCTGATCTTTTATATTCAATTCTACTCTGTTCAAATTGTTTTAAAAAAACGCTGACACTGGCTCGGCGCCTGTGGCTCAAGCAGCTAGGGCTAAGGCGCCACATACCCCTGAGCCGGGGGGTTCGAATCCAGCCCAGGCCTCCCAAACAACAATGACGGCTGCAACAAAAAATAGCCGGGCGTTGTGGTGGGCGCCTGTAGTCCCAGCTACTTAGGAGGCAGAGGCAGGAGAATCGCCTGAGCCCAGGAGTTGGAGGTGCTGTGAGCTGTGATGTCTCAGCACTCTACCAGGGTGACAGCTTGAGACTCTGTCTAAAAAAAAAAAAAAATGCTGACACTAACCCAACAAATTGATTTCACACTCACTGAAAGGTCTTAACCTATAGTTTGAGAACCTGAGGGAGAAGGCCCAGAATTCACCGCTGGGGCCAGAACTGCTGGTTATTTCCTATGCTGGCTCCCCTTTGCTTCCATCCTGCCACCTCCAACCCAGAAACGGTACCTACCAAGTGTCTGAGCAACAGTTGTGAGCAACGCTCAGACACCCGAGGACGGCTCCAGGCACCCGGTGGCTATTGGCAAAAGCTCAAAAGGTGCTCGAAGCTGCAAACGCTTTACCAAGACCAGAATTTCTTTCATCCCACCCAGGCTCCCTCTGGCTGCCCCTACCCCTCCACCCTGAATTTACCAAAGCTGCCATTTTCTTTTTATGCACCCTTTTCCTCTTATTTCTGCCTTCCTTAAGCCACCACCTGAAAGGGCCTGACTTCACCAGGACTCCCAGTGCTCCATCAAATTCTAAGTCAACATCAAGATCTTCATTCTGACCACTTTTCCTGAACAGCCCCCATCACCTCCCCGGGCTCTCTCCACCACCCACAAAGACTCCCAGCAGAGCATCACACCCACCCTGAAATGCGCCAAACTCAGAATTCCCAGGACAGGCTCGATCAGAGTCTGGAGTAAAGGGACGGGGGAAGTTACAGGGAAAAGCTACCTATGTCAAGATAGGGTAGTTCCTGTCCTCAAACTCACGGAGGAGAGGAAAACCTCTGTTCTACATATATATATTTTTTCTTTTTTTTAGACAGTGTCTCAGTATGTTGCCCTGGGTAGAGTGCCACGGCATCACAGCTCACAGCAACCTCAAACTCTTGGGCTTAAGCGATTCTCTTACCTCTGCCTCCTAAGTAGCTGGGACTATAGGCGCCCGCCACAACGCCCAGCTATTTTTTGTTGCAGTTGTCATTGTTGTTTAGCTGGCCCGGGCCGGGTTCAAACCTGCCATCCTCAGTGTATGTGGCTGGCACCATAACCACTGTGCTATGGGTACCAAGCCTATTCAATATTTTAATAAGAAATAAAAATGTTTTCCAACTAGTAGGCAACACATAATGTGCCAAGTCTTCTGGGAGGTGACTCAGAACCCAGTGAGGACGTGATTCTCAGACTCATTCTGATAGCAGAGACCCTGCTATGCCTATGGACTCATCTGCCTTTAGAATTTGCTCCTATTTGTTCCTGAAAAGCTCCCAGACAATGGGGTATGATATCTTAGTCATGACGAACTGCTCAAAATACTAGTGCAGGAAAGGGAAATAATGCAAAAGTCTTCTGCTCTAACTCAGATGACACTTTATACTGAATGTGCCAACAACTAAGTAGCAGATGCCAAATTTCAAGGTAACAATTATAGGAAAAAAAAAAAAAAATTACAGTGGAGAAAATTCTATCCCCTTCACGTACTCTTCTCTGCACCCTGGAAAGACAGCTGGTGTTCATTCCATGTTGGAACCCACACATCAGTCCAGCCCCCGGAGTACCAGGCTTTGGGGGGACACAGGTAGGATGGGGTCTCCCGAGGAGGAGAGGTGGCAGAGAAGACCAGCACGTAGGATGGAGGGTTACAGGAGGAGAGACTTATAAACAAAGCAAAGGGCAGACGCACGACAGGGGGTCTCCACAACCCACTTGGCACCAGCAGCATCACAAACCTGCCTGAGCTCTGCCGCACACAGCCTTGCAAACCACCACTCACCCAAGGCCAGTATAGGACTCAAGCTGCCGAAACTGTTGCTTCCATTAATCCTATTGCTTGGGGTCAGTCTTTATAGTGAAATGAGAGAGAAATTATTAACTCACAATATTTCAGAAAGGACTAAAAATCAATCTCCCTCTCTGCCTTGTTTTCACAAATCACTAAGGAGCCCAGCATACAAAAAGGAAATGTAAATTTTCTTTATTAATTGCTAGACCCTGGCTAAATCTGCCTTTTAAAATTTGTTCTTATAGCCTCCAGTGGTCCCTGGAAAAGCTCCCAGCCAGACAATGCGGTGAGAACTTCAGGCCTGAGGAAAAATGGATACAGCATTTACATTCATAATACTTGGTGAATTTGGCTACAGTCACTTTTCTTAGTCCCCCTGAATTTCGGTGCAGCTGAGGGCATTCTTCCTTGCTTGCTTTCTTTAGGATGCCAAGCCGTCTCTCTCTTCCCTCTCCTTCCCCACTCTCTCTTACTCTCTCACCCTTCTTTAAGAAAATGAAATAAAGTTTATGCTTTTACGTCCTAATCTTGGTCTAGAGAAATTCTTTTCTTGTCCTACACAGAGCAGCTACTGAGCTTTCCGCCCTAACTCTACTCAGGACAGCTGAGCTTTAAAGAAATGCAATTCTAGGGCGGCGCCTGTGGCTCAAAGGAGTGGAGCGCCGGCCGCATATGGTGGGTTCAAACCCAGCCCTGGCCAAAAACTGAAAAAAAAAAAAAAAAAAAGAAAGAAATGCAATTCTAGTGATTCCACCTTAGCATATACCATGGCAAACGAGGGGGTACTTCAAAAGGAACACCATGGTGTGTAAATAAGTGGTATGTAATACAATGTCATAAAAGCAGATATAGCTGTTGTAAACCTTCACCATAAAATTACCCTTCGACTCATAAAAACACACAAGTGTACTGGACACGATGGCTATTCAAACCCCCAAAGAAAAGTACAGAGAAAGCTCACAACTCTACAGCATATTAGAATGACCTAAAACAGCAGCAGCTCAGGGCCACAGCCCCTCAATGCCTTCCACAGATGAGCACAAGCCTGTGGCTATCCAGCAAACGGGTTCCCCACGTGGCTGGTCCCAAGGGCAACACACGCTCTGTTGGAAGGCCAACCAGCCCAGTGAGGAACCTGTACTCAGCACCCCGCCTCCTCCCTGCACAGGTCCCCAAAGCAGCTGACCAGTAGTAAGGCAGGAAAAAAAGGAAAAGGTGATGCTGCAGACACTGTCCCCAAGTGAGGCCTGACAGCGGCCCACAGAGCCACGGGCAAGCCAGGCGGAGCTGGAGCCCAGCAACGGGATCAGCCGCCCATGGGAAACGTCCAGTCCAATAGCTAATGCGAGGGGAGCTAACACTGACCCCACCCACTTCCACCTCCACGCAGGCCCAGCGCCCTGGCTCCACGCGCCTGGGACTGGCAATGCAGGGCAGGTGAGGTGGCCCAGGGGCCCACAGCCACCTTACCTCCAAAGTTGGCCAGCCGCCCAATCCGCGTAACTGGCACCTTCCGCTCCCGAGCCTGCTCACTGAGCTGGAGGGAGAAAACAAAGGGGCCTTGTGGAATCAGCAAATGGGCACGGGACAGGACCAGCCTGCCCCTCTCCACCCCAAAGGCAGCAGCTCTACCTACAATACGCCTCAGAGTCCCTAAAATCTCCAGGCCACAGCATCCAGAAAGAGTTCCCAAAGATGGGGCCCAGGCCAGCAGCACCGAGGGTAGGAACTACCCCACCCTGCCCCGGGCCCTCCTGGACCTACCACCTGCTTGTGCGGCTTGCTCTCCGGGCGGGCCTTGGCCTGCCTGGCCTTCTCAATGTCCTCAGCTGTGAGGCCCCCCACCGGGGACTGATCCTGGTGGAAGAACCTCTGCTGAAAGCCTGTAGCATAGAATGAGTCTCTGCAGTTGACAAAGAGCCCGTTGACCCTGCCCAGAGGGATGGTGGCCTGGCCTGGGAGCCCAGCTTCCCTAAAGGGTCCACTGGCAACATAGGCAGGAGCTGGGCCCTCGCTGTGGGTGCCACCAGGAGGTGGAGGCGGGGACTGGTCCCCCGAGGATGTGGAGTAGTCTGGGGAGGCTCCTGCTGCCTGTGCGCCTGAGAAGGGCAACTCCGCTTCCAGATCTTCAAAGTTCTCCACAAACAGCTCTTCATGTTTATCCTGACCCTGCAGGGAGCAAGGGATGTGGTGAGGGATGCAAGAGCAAGCCAGGAGCTCCTCCCTATGTCTGTCCCCACTGCCCGGGGCAGCAGGCCACTCTGCCACCCTCAGAGTGAACACGACACTTCACCTACGGCCCACAGTAGCCGGGTGCCAGGGGCTCCTGCCCTGCTCCACCAGGACTGTGCTGTGGGAACCGGGGCAGGTCACGCGCACCTACTGTGTGCCCAGCGGGGGCCAGGTTCACACCACTCCCCAGTGGCAAGTTCCTCATCTGCAAATGGGATGAGGAGGGGCGAGGAAGGCCACTTCAGGGAGGATAAACCAGGGAAAAGGCAGGGCAAGCTCAGAGAGGCAAAAAATAGCAGGGCAGACATGGTTTCTGCCAATCAGCCTGCAGGCCTGCGTTAAGCAGTTCTCACTGGAGCGCTGGTCACAGCCACGACCAGGCCTGGCTGTCCTTGGGAGTTTGGGCTACTTTGGAACAGTCCCCAAGGCCTGACCTTTGCACCCAGGTCTAATTTTACTTTTGAACCAGGAATGACCTTGATTAACTTCCTGACCCTTCTCTGCCACTTCCTCATCTGAAAATAGGGTACTCCCCCATTACAGAGTTAGGTGGGGCCACAGGGCCAGGGAAACACTGCCAGGAAGACCATAGTTAGATCTGACTTCTGCAGGGAGCCCAGAGGCCTGGATCTCTTGGCCAAGTGGCCACATGCTGCCTGCAGCTATATAAAACATCAGGGGACCAAAGCTCTCACTCCCAACTGTCTAAGACATGATAGGATCTGAAGAGAGAAGGTTTGCACACCTGTGGGAGGTGACAACTGGCTGTTACTCTCATATCACAAGCAGGACACTAAGGCAGAGATTGGTCAAGGCCACCGCCAGCAAATGGCAGAGCAGGAACCCAGTGCCCAGGCCTGCTGCCTGCCCCCAGGCTGCCAGAGAAACACTGGGAGGAGGCGGCTGGGGCAGACCTATCACTCCCTCTGCACCACGGCTCCCACACGGCCACCTGGCCCTATGTTACTGACACCTGCTCACGTGGCTGTGGGAGCCCAAGGGCAACGAAGGGTTCCCGGTGTCTCAAAGGGATTCAGACTCAGCACGAGTCTGAATGAATCCATGAGCAAATCCTCTGAGAAGGTGTAAAGAGACCAGTTCCTGGAGTCATCTGACTCTTTGTCCCCTTAGGAAAAGGGAGGCATCCAAAGCTAAGATTCTAGAGACAGAAGGAAAGCAGACTGAAGGCAGTCACCCGCTCAGGGCCTTCTGTACGATGACAGACGGTCACTGCTTGCCCGCCCTCCCTCCCTCCAAGAGAGGGATGGCCCTGTCTCTTTCAGACACGCAGCCCAGGCATAGTCGGGGGAAGGGAGTATGGGAAGGCCCCCCTCTGTCATACAGAAGTCCTGTCCAATTTAGCACACTGCATCACTTCTGAAGGGGGTGGCCCAAGAGAGCTGGGGCAACCTCATGTTATGAGTGTGCCACAGGCAAAACATCCAACAGCAAGGCAATGGCTCCTCGCTAGAAAAGCCACCAAAAAAGACAGCTGGGGCTGCAGCCTTGGGGGGTGGGAGGGGACATGAGCAAGGAGCCTTGGCTGGGAGGAGGACAAGGAATCTGGTCCCGCCTTTAACAGTCAGGGCCTGTCAGAACCACCTAGGCTGGGGGTAAGCATCAGCCTGCCCGCCCCATCCCAGGGCAGCACGCTCAGAGGAAATGACGGGTATAAAGACTCCAAGATGGTGGTTCTCAACCTGGGGGTCGCAAACCCTTGGGAGGTTGAACGACCCTTTCCCCTTTCACAGGTGCCTCCTAAGACCATCAGAAAACATGGCTCCTCATGTGTGGGGGTCACCACAACATGAGGAACTATATTAAAGGGTCACGGCATTGGGAAGGTTGAGAACCGCTGCTCTAAGAGCTGACAGCAGGTGTGTGCAGTGGGCGAGTCACCGTATCCCTGCAGAGCAGGGGAAAGGGTCGGTGGGTCCTAAGCCGGCAGGAAGGAGCACTGTGACCTTTGCCTGAAGACCACACGTGCACACGCACGCGAGCACGTCCAGCACAAGTGCACAGACACCCTTCCCCATCCTTCTGTCAGGGGAATTGCTGGTGATGCCAGGGTGGGCACTGCCAACCCTGTTTCAAATCACCTCCCCAGCAACTGGTTTTGCTTAAAACCATTCCTTGGGCTTCATGGACCTCAGCACAAAAGGTGATCTCCTCCCCCAGACAGTACGAGGGACGAGAGGGAGCAAGGAGGTGAAGCTGCCCTTGGCAGGCCTGTACCAGCTGTCAACCTGGAAAGGAGCAGAGCCCCACCCACGTCAGGTACCCAGAGACCCCCTAAGCAAAATGAAGAAGAGCAAGGCCAGGCATTGGCGGAGGATTAGCAGACCGGGTGAGGGCAGGCTTCAGAGGCTACCAGGCTGACCCACGTAGGGAACCACTAAGGACGGCATGCATGTGTCCCCTCTTGGAACTTAGCTCCAGCTCCTGGATGGTATCAGGAGGTGGGACTCATCAGTGAGGTAATTAAGTCAGGAGGATGGAGCCCTTACCCAGTGGGATTAGTGCCCTGTAAAAAGGCCCTAGGGAGCTGCCTAGCCCTCTTTCCTCCATGTGAAGATATAGTAAGAAGACGGCCATCTACACATCAGGAGACAGCTCCAGACACCAAGTATCCCTTTCCAGCCTCCAAAACTGGGAGAAATAAATGTTTTGCTGTTTAAGCCGTCAGCATATGGTATTCCATTACCACAGCTGCAAGCTCACACGGGGTCGGTGGGACACGCTAGGACATACAGCACAAATGCACAGACACCCTTCCTCATCCCTCTATCAGGGGAATTGCTGGTGACATAAGGAGATCCTTGCCCTGGACATAAGGAGATCAGCTGCCATGAATCACAACCTCCGGTCTCACCAAGAGCTCCATGTCCGGCCCTCTTCCCGCCAGCACCCCTCCCACTGCCAGGCCCCCTTACCTGTGCCGTCCCCAGCACCATGCTGATCTGCTCCACAGCCATGGACTGCAGGGCCCGGGCTGCCATAAGGAGCTCCCCGCCGATGCCCAAGTGCTGCAGATGGGTTTCCACAGCTGCCTGGGTCAGCTTGGCAAGGCCTTTGGCCACCATGATGGCGTCCCCCAGCATGGCAGCCATCCTTCAGGGCTGGAAGAGAGGATGCCACGTCAGGGCAGGGCTTTACACCACCACAGGGCAAGCCACACTGTCCAGCCCACACTGACTCGCCCTACACCGAACCGTGAACAGAAGGCCACTGGTTTTTCCCTGATCCAGGATGACTAAAAGAGAGGGCACAGGGCTCAAGGGAAACTCCAGGTGACTTGACACTGCAGATTAAAGACTAAGGGGACAGGACCGCAGTGCACTCACCACTCCTACCCTGTCTCACTGGGCCTCACAGCCACCCTGAGACACCTGAGGCAGACTGATCCGCAGCAGAGGCAGGACTTGAATCAGGAATGCTGACTCCCTGTCCAGTACCCACCCCCCAACCAAAACCATACACTGGGGCAGGTACATCCCACCTCCGGAGCAGCTCATGGCAGTGGGGCCCTGACCCCACCCCAGGCGCTGAGGCTGCCCAGTAACCCACAGAGGCAGACACAGCCAGAGCCCCTCCCACCCGCCCCCAGGGTCAGGCTGCCCCAGCTTCAAGCCTTCACAAGCCGGTGTTTTCCGACTGCAGTCCAGATGCAGTGCGCCATCAATCTGGAAAGACCCTAACCAGATTCAAAACGGAGGAACAGCAAGGCAGTGTCACTAGAAAGGGAAGGATCGGAGCACGGGGGTGGCGGGACTGTCCTGTGAAGTGGTTTTTTTCCCTGGGTTCCATGTGTCATTCTCGTGTTCTTCTCTATTAGGTCACAGCCAAAAATGTGTTTCTTAATGTAGGTCAGGGCCACCAGAGGAGGCAGAAGCCATCGCGCACAATGATACTCACGACCCACTGCCGGGCCGTGCGCTGAAGGTTGAGAGGCCTGGAGAAGAACGCAGGGAGAGGGCGGCGCAGCAGGAGACCCCACACCAGGAGCGCTCTGGCGCTGCAGGGAGGAGCCCGGTGGGCCTAAGTCCCAGGGTGAGAAGGTTGGAAACCAGGACAGGGTGGGGATGGCAGTTCGGGCAGGGGACCTGCATGAAGGTGAAGAAGCCCGTGAGGCTGAGAGGCCCAGACCCTCTGCGCGCAGGACAGATCTGTGACAGTCCCGCAGACGCTTCCTGGGATGTGACCTTATCAGCACCTCAGCAGACAGAGACCGGACACGGAAGGCCGGGTCCCTCACCAGCACCCCGCACCCACTCTACATCCAAACTGGACGACCAAGACCAGAGTCTTCCACAGGCCCCAGCCCTGAATTCAAAACCTCCCCTCACCAATCTTCCTCCGAATCTCCTCCTAAGACCTATTTAATTCAGACTTTGTTTTATGGCTTAAAACCACTTTGGTGTAAATCTTCCATTTAAGTCATAACCACATACTCAGGTTTATAAGGCAAAGCTAGCAAGTGATATTTTGGCCAATTAACAGTGGTAAGAGTTTGTTGTTTTTTTTTTTTTAAACCCATTTCAGGCTGGGCACAGTGGCTCCCATCTGTAATCCTAATACTCTGGGAGGCCGAGGCGGGAGATTGCTTGAGCTCAGGAGTTCAAGACAAGCCTAAGCAAAAGCAAGACCCTGTCTCTACTAAAATAAATAAATAAATACATACATACATAAATAGAAAAATTTGCTAGGCATTGTGGCAGGTGCCTATAGTTCCAGCTACTTAGGAGGCTGAGGCAAGAGGATGATTTGAACACAGGAGTTTGAGGTTGCTGTGAGGCAGACTGATACCATGGCACTTTAGCCTAGGCGAGAGAGTAAGATTCTGTCTCAATAAAATAAAATAAAATAACCCATTTCAGGCTTTTTGTAGTCACGCAGGCCTGGCACGCCCTGATTTCTAATCCTGACACTGAACTCAAGTCCAAACATAACAGGCTGAAATTACATCTACCTTATAATGATGCTAAAAATATGTATTATTCATTAGAGAAAAATGTGTTAAGTAATTGACCACAAAGTTAAATTCCTGTATTTGGGAACTAAGACTAACAGCTGGCTCTTTCAGGATTTCTCTAACTGTATTTTCCTAGTTTTAGTTCACATATCTTATTTTCAAAGTGGCAAATAAGTTACCTAAAAAGAATACACTAAAATACAGAATACACTAATAATACACTGCAAGATAATTAGTGAAGCTTTCTTCCTGCCTGAACGGTTGCATCCTACAAACCACACTCAGTGGACTTCCCATTGATACCAAGTCTCAGCCTGGAAGTGGGCACCAGAGAGACGACCAGACCAGCTCCTCTGGAAAGAGGGAGGAAATAGCGCCCCGAAAATACACACATCCTGCGTACTGTGAGGCAAGGCCTGATTTTCTCAAATCAATCAACAGACGTCTCAAATCTGTTGAGAAATCAACAGATTTCTCAAATCAATCAACAAACCAATGGCCAATAAACAGATGTTGCTAATGAACAGTCTCACCTGTGAGCAGATCAATACATGGGGCATAGTTCAAAAGCACAGCCACAACCTACACTCGCCCGCCTTTGACAAATATTAACCTACTGTGCAAAGGCTGTTCCCAAGCACCCCTCCCCCTCCCCAGGTGTGCACACGCTTATCAACACCAGGTCCTTCTCCACACAGACAGGGTCTTACTCTGTAACCCAGGCTGTGGTGCAGTGGGTTCACCACAGCCTCAAATTCCTGCGCTCAAGCCATCCTCCCACCTCAGCCGCCCACATAGCTGGGACTACAGGTGCACACCACCACACCCAGCTCAAGACCAGGTATTTTGCGACAAGGAAGTCTCTAAACAGTTACATCCTACAGATCACAGCAGTGGACTCCCCACTGATACCCAGTCTCACCCTGGCGGTACACAGAAGATACTGTACCAAAGGAGTCGGGAGAGAGAACAACCAGAAGGAAGTGTCTTTCCAGAGCTTTTCTCATTTTCTGTTTCCAAAAATCAGGGCTCAAAAACCCTACTTCTAAGGCACCACAATCCCAACGTGACTCATAATTCAACTATCTGGAAATTTTGCTGCCAATCCCCTCCAGGAATGCACCAAGAACCAGGCACTCAGCTACACGAGGAAACATTTTCATCAAGATTTTAAATTAAAAAAAAAAAAAAAAAATTAAAAGCCCCAAAACACATGTGCTGCACAAGTTAAAAATCCTATTAGCAAAAAAAAAAAAAAAATCCAATCAGCACTATAGTGTCATCTACGAGTAGGACAGCCATCACCAGACTCAGCAGGTCCCTTCCCCACCCCAGGGGTCTCATGCTGCTGGCCCCTGAGCGGCTTTTTGGAGGTCTCACCTATGAGCAACACAGAAATTGAGCAATTAGGCTGTCTGCCCACGTGGTCGAGGAGCCGCCTAAGGGCCTCAGTGCCTGCCTGCTCCCCTCTGAAGAGGGGGAAGCTCCAAGTACCAGGTGACCACTAACTAATAAAGTGGTGGGAGTGGAGCACAGACCCCACTACAGACTCCCACTGGGGGGAGTGCACTAGAAGATACTCTGCCAAACTAAGAAGTCATCAGTTGTTCCTCCAACACACACTCACTGACACCTCCCCGCTCTGGACAAGTCCCCGCAGGTCCAGGATGAACCTGCCCTGGCGGCTCACAGCAACAGTGGCGTGTAGGCACATCTATAACGGGTGTATAAGACAGCCAGAGGCCAAGTGTTGACACCAGAATCAGAAGTACAGGAGGTGGGCTGTGAGGGACAAGACTGTCCTCGGAGCCTGGACAGGGGCCCAGCTCTGCTACCACCAACGCTGCTCAGCCCCTCTGTCCCTCCTCAGTAGGGGAGCACTCTGACAGTTCACCAAACCCCTTTTCTGGTCCTAACATGCTAAATTGTTATAAAGGAAGTAAATAAAAATATTGTTTAGAAAGAAAAAGAACTGTAATAAATGCAGCTTCCCACCCCCAGGGACAGAAACTGAGGCACACAGTGTCCCTGCCACGTGAGGGATGTTCCTGTTGAACCTTCACTCTCTGACATTTCCAGAAAGCTTTCAGATGTCTCTCATTCGTGCTGGAAAGGAAACTCCAGACTCAGGCCTTCTGCCCTACACAAGGATCAGATGGTGATCCTCTGAGGCATGGGCAACCTTCAAATCTAGTCTCCAAAACTACAAACACCCACCCAGGGTGCCTTCCAGCCAGATACAAAAATGTGTCAGCAGGAAAATGAGTTGTGCTCTTTTTAAAAAATAAACAGGCAATCCCGACAGACACAAAGCAACAAAACCACCACGCACTGCCCAGTGAAGACTACATGGGCATCTTTTTTCTTTCTTTTTTTTTTTTTAAGAGACATGGTCTTAGTTTTGTTCAGGCTAATCTCAAACTCCTGAGCTCAAGCAATCCTCCCGCCTCAGCCTCCCAGAGTGCTAGGTTTATAGGTGTGAGCCACTGTACTCAAGTCAGGGAATTTTATTTTGAGGAGAGGGTTTCCATATGCACCCCAAGTCGCCCCTTCACAGCCAGAACTCACCGTCTGTCATCTGATGACAGCAGGCCGAGACCACGTCTGTCTTTTCCAAGCAAGTGTTCAATCCCCTTTGTAACTACAGAGTGCTGCATCACAGATCAGCTCCCACCCAAGCAAAGCAGCAGTGTCTGTACCTCCAAAAGCCAAGCACCCCCTCCCCAGTCTCTTCCTAGTCACAGCTGCCATTGAATCCTGTCATAAGAACTCAAAGGCAGAGAACGCCCTTTGTCCTGGGGATTGTGTGAACCAGGGCACGGACCACAATGAGCAGCTTTCTCTGGGACAGGCTTCATCTGCTGCAAGCCTGGGACGCCCACATCCCACAGGCATCTCACACTCAGCATGTCCAAAACTGACCTTACCACTCCTACCCCACCCTCTCATGATTCCCACCCTGAAAAGTGCTGCCACCACTTGCCCTGGCCCATCTGATGCTCCCACCTGGGCGATGCAACAGCCCCTAGTGCCACTGCCTCACCCCTCTGATGTATTCACTAGCACACTACGAAAGCTATCACGAAAACGCTCATGCCTATAATCCCAGCACTTCGGGAAGCCAAGTGGGAGGACAGTTTGAGGCCAGGAGTTCAAGATCAGCTGGGGCAGGCTCAGCACCTGTTGCTCAGCGGCTAGAGTGCCAACCACATACACCTGAGTTGATGGGTTCAACCTGAGCCCCGGCCTGCCAAACAACAATGACAACAAAATAAAACAACCTATCAACAAAATAGCCAGGCGTTGTGGTGGGCGCCTGTAGTCCCAACTACTTGGAGACTGAGGCAAGAGAAGCACTTAAGCCCAAGAGGTGGAAGTTGCTGTGGGCTGTGACATCACAGCACTCTACCCAGGGGGACAGCTTGAGACTCTGTCTCAAAAAAAAAAAAAAAAAAAAAAAAAAAGATCAGTTGGGGTAACATATCAAGACCCTGTCTCTACAAAAATAAAAATAAAAATAAGAAGAAAATTAGCCAGGTGTGGTAGCACACGCCTGTAGTTGTGGCTACTGGCTACTTGGGAGGCTGAGGCAGGAGGATCTCCTGAGACCAGAGGCTGCAGTGAGCTATGACGACACCACTGCATTCTAGCCTTACAACAGCTTGAGACTCTATTTCAAAACAATAAAAATTAAATAAAATCCATCAACTCACTTCCAGGCATCATGCCTTCTCCAAGGGCCCTCGGGGGCTGAAAAAACCTTCACGACCTAGGTCTTCCCTGCCTCCCCAGCCCTACCCTTGCCATATTCCCTCTGCTGACTTTGTGCTCCGGCCAGAGCACCCCAGGCCACCCCATTCCTGGAACCCAGAGGAGTTCCCTACTGCAGCCCTGTGCACACGGAGCTCACTTCCTCTCTTCACAGGTCTCAGCACAAACACCACCTCTCCTGGAAAGCCTTCCGCAACAGTTCCAGCACACTGTGTCTCCCCCCACCATGTCGCAGCAGTGATGAGGCTCTGACTCTACCTGTGTAACCATCTCTCTCCCAGATCAGGCATCAGCCACAGGACAAGATCTACCTGTCCCCTCTGTCTCTCCAGCACCTACCACAGCCCTCAGGACAGAGCAGACAGGTAATAAATATTTGTTGAATGAAATCAACTCAGCTGGTCCTTGGAGGTTTGAGAAAGCCTACCCTATTCTGGAACTGCCACACACCAGCTCGCTGCTTTCAATCCACATTAAGAACCAAGGGAGCTAGCTTTTTAAGGCAGTGGTCGGGCTGCTTTGAGGCAGTGGTGTCAAGCCCTGGTGTGCATCTGAATCACCTGGAAGACTAGTTAAAGCACGGAGTGCTGGGCCACGCCCCCACGCCCCCAAGCCTCTGACAGGTGTAGGGTGGAGTTCAGGAATCTGGGACCTCTCACAAGTTCCCAGGTACTGCTCACACTGCTGGTCCCAGGAACTTATCTTAAGAAGCCCAGTTCTGGAGGAAGAGCGGGAAAGGGAGTGCACAGCTAACGCCAGGCAGGAAGTCTCCACTAAGACCCCTTCCTAGGAGTCTCCACCTGCTACTCTCCCCCAAAGTCTGACTTTGCCCTTAAGTGGAAATTTTCCACCAGCCCCTTCTTTTCCCATTATTTCTTGGAAAAACTGAGGAAAGAAATCAAAAGCAAATGAGCTTACAATGACCCACAGGGCCGGCCCCAAGGGCTCCCAAGACTGTTTCAAGATCTCAGGGAGGGTCTGGGGGCAGGTGAGTAGCCTTCTCTCCCCTCCCAGCCAAGAACTGTCTGTTGACTCTGGGCATGAATATTGCCAATTTCTAGCCTACATGGGCACTGAAATGTTCCTTTATATCCTTGAAGTGTTTCCTTTTTAAAAAAAAAAAATAATAATTGACCATTCCTTCCAAAAACTCAGAAGAATGTATGTGTTGAGGAAAAGATTTAAACTTCCAAACCAAAATCCATGAATTTCTGTAGATTTGTCCTTCACCTTGGCCTTTAAAATCACACACCAGGGTCATTACTCAAATATCTCAGGCACCTCCAGAGTTCTATCTAGTGAGATCCAGCCTCGGGGCTCTGCCAGTAGGTCCTGAAATATCCTCACATGCTATCAATTTGCAAAGGCAACTGAATGCATGAAAAAGAACCCAGGGGAAGAGAAAGAAAAACAGTGACCTTCCTCAGTGACCCCAGCCCAGGCCTGCTGAGAGAAGCCTTCACAACAGGAGCAGAAGCTGAAGGGCCATGCCAGGCTGGACTCACCTGCTGCAGCCCCCCTCCGCTCATCTACAAGGAGGTCCCTTCCCTGCTCCTCCTCAGCCCATCCTGCCTGTTAACTCTGCAAGAATCTCTGCCAAAACCTGTCAAATTGCATTTCCTTAAAAACAGATTATGTGTGAGGCTTGGCACCCATAGCACAGTGGTTACGGCACCAGCCACATACACCCAGGCTGGCGGGTTCGAACCCGGCCCAGGCTAGCTAAACAACAATGACAACTGCAACCAAAAAATAGCCAGGCATTATGGTGGGCACCTGTAGTCTCAGCTACTTGGGAGGCTAAAGCAAGAGAATCACTTAAGCCCGAGAGTTTGAGGTTGCTGTGAGCTGTGATGCCACAGCACTCTACCGAGGGTGACATAGTGAAACTTTGTCTCAAAAAAAAAATAAAGTATATTATATATTCCCATGTGGCAAAAAAGCAGGTCAAAAAACCAGTATTAAAAGAAAGATGGAGACTTTGCCTCTTTCATGTTTACATGGATGGTGCTGGAACATATTCTTCTTAGTAAAGTATCTCAAAAATGGAAGAAAAAGTATCCAAAGTACTCAGCCCTACTATGAAACTAATGTATGGCTTTCATATGAAAGCTATAACCCAGTTAAAACCTAAGAATATGGGGAAGGCGGAGAGGCAGGGGAGGGAGGGGAGAGGATGGGCAGAGGGAGGGTGATTGGTGGGATTACACCTGCGGTGCATCTTACAAGGGTACATGTGAAACTTAGTAAATGTAGAATGTAAATGTCTTAACACAATAATTAAGAAAATGCCAGGAAGGCTATGTTAACCAGTGTGATGAAAATGTGTCAAACGGTCTATAAAACCAGTGTATGGTGCCCCATGATCACATTAATGTACTCAGCTATGATTTAATTTAAAGAAAAAACAAACAGTATTATTTATCCTTCCATTGGAGGGAGAGAGGGAGGAGGAGAGGGGCTGGGTAGAGGGATGACAGATGCTTTTCACAATCTTCATTCCTTTACCTAAGTTTTCTAAAGTTTTCTATAAAGAATATGTACTACTTTGACAATAGAAAATAAATTTTATAAAAATAATCTTTTATAAAAATAATATTTTGTTAAAATAAGAAAAACTAAGCAAGCATGCGAGTGTGTAACTTCTCAAAACTGCTTCCCACGAGCACTTGTCCAGGGCACAAGAGCAGCGGGTCAGGCAGCAGATCAGAAGCCTATAAATAAGGCTTCTCCACATCCTTGTGCAGCCTCTGTCCTTCATCAGAAGACAACTGTCCCTGATAGGCCGCCAGGCAGATAGAACACGGCCACCCCACTTTGGGGAAAGAGGCTCAACTGTTCTCAGGAGAGTGGTGAGAAAATCCCTTGGCAAAGGCAGACCGCCTGCCCGCCTGCCCGCCTGCCTGCCCGCCTGCCCCAATGTTGGGCCCTGCATTAAAAAAGATGGGAATAAATGAGTGGCGCCCGTGGCTCAAGGAGTAGGGTGCCGGCCCCATATACCAGAGGTGACGAGTTCAAACCCAGCTGCGGCCAAAAACTGCAAAAAAAACAGATGGGAATAATTAATGGGTACTTCCCTCCCCCGCAAAAAAACCCCAAGATCCTAATTTAGAATTGTGTAATAAGTGAAGTGACCACATTTTCTGGACCAAAATTAAGACACAGAACATGACTAATGTCCTTCTAGGGCAGGGGTCAGTAAACAACAGTTCTCAGGCCACATGCAGTCCTGCAGCTTGTTTTGTAAATAAAGTTTAATTTGGAACACAGCCAGTTCATTCATTTACATGCTTGTCTGCAGTGCGCGCATTTAACCCAGACATTATCCATCGCTGCTTTTTTTGGATACAAGAGCCAAGTTCAGTAGTTGCAAGAGAGGCCTATGGTCCACAGAGCCTAAACTACTTACTATATGTTGACCTCTACTGCAGGGTAATGTAGTAAAATATAACTGTCCCAGGAAATCTGGAAGGTCCCCAGGGTTGAATGAGAACAGTCCAACAAGGCTGGCGTTGGGGTGCAGACCCTCCATTACAGCTCTGCTCCTGCCCCTAAGAAACAGGCTCGTCTCACCAGACACAGAGCTCCTCGCCACCCAGAGGCCTCCAGGCTGGAGCGAGGCAAAGGAGGGGGCTGTGTTCTGGCCACGTTCTACTGGAATGTCCAAGATCGAGTGGCTTCTAAGTGCTGCTCACGAAAGGATCAGGCCTGGAGAGTGGGAGAGGGTTCAAGACACCAACTCGCTGTGTATCTCTCTTCCCTCCTGTGGTTTCAGGAGAGTCTCAGCATAGCTGCGGCCCCTGCAGTCCACCCCCACTGTCGGCCCATGGCCTGAGCCTGAGCTGATGGAAATGGTTGTAGGCACAGGGTGGTGGGTGTCTGGAGGGAGGACGGAGGCAAACAGGTAGATAGAGACGTGCACTGCTGTCCCTACACACTCCACATAGAGCCTCGCTTGATGGGGGGGTGGGTTGAGGGCAGGTGGCCTGGTGAGCCACACAGGCTGGCCCATCCATCCTGGCTGAGAGGTCTGGACTTCTGTCTTACCACAGACCCCACGCTGGTCCACACCCACATCCCTAAGGATGACCCAGTGGAGTTGTGCCTCAAAAGGAAAGAAGTTTCTAGGCCTCAAGTTGTCTTCTAGGCTCAGGACTTCACACTCCCTTGAAAGTTACTTCTGGACTACTGGGTTTTTTCTTGGAAAGTTTAAGAACACACACCAGAGCTTGCTGAGCTGCAGCAACACTCCCGCAATAAATTTAACCAGTTCCCCAGATGTTTTTACTTTTTGAGAAGTGAACCAGCAGACCACAATGATGTAACTACAGCTGCTTTTACTGACAGCTGAGTATACGCCAGGCTCTGGGTTCAGTGCGCTACCTGGCACAGAGATGTATCTCTCAATCTTTTCTTTTTTCGACACAGGGTCTTGCTCTGTCACCCAGGCTAGACTGCAGTGGCCCTATCATAGCTCACTGTAACCTCCAACTCCTGGGCTCAAGCGATCCTCCTGCCTCCTCCTCCACTCTATCAAGGGTGACAAAGTGAGACTCTGTTTCAGAAAAAAAGAAAAACCAATAAAGTTTTCTGCTTAAAATATTTAAAAATATGTGGCTCAGAAGTGGTATAGTAACATGGTAACAAAGGCCTGAGCTTATCTGACCTGGGTTTCAATCCTAACTCTTGCTACTGACTTGCTGCTGTGACCTAAGGTGACCCAAGTCATGTAAGCTTATCCTTGTACCTCAGTTTCTTCATCGGTTCTTGGAAAGACCTAGATTCAGTAAACCATATAATAGCATTCAGGTGCTCAAAAACCATTAGGTAACATGATAATGATGATGATGATGATGATGGTGACGATTACAACCACACAATCTGCAGTGAAGTCCACACTTGGTGAGACCCATCTGGATAAAATCCTTTTATTTATATATCAAGTCTCCCTGCGGGGTACAGTGTCACATCTGAGTCAGAGCGGCAGGCAGGGATGGAGTGAGCAGTCTTGCCCTCTCTCGGGGACCAGTGAGGATTATTTAGCACTGCGATGTGAGGCGCACTCAGGAAAGGCAATCCAGCATCTGCTGGCCTGCCTGGCTGCTGATGTTCCTTGCCACTCTTTTTTTTTTTTTAATAGAGACAGGGTCTTACTCTGTCACCCAGGCTACAGGTTGGAGTGTAGTGTTGTGATCCTAGCTCACTGTAATCTCCAACACATGGACTCAAGCAAGCTCTGGCCTCAGCCTCCAGACTAGTTGAAACTACAGGTGCCCCACCACGCCTAGCTAATTTTTGTGGTGACCAGGTCTTGCTATGTTGCTCAGGTCTCAGACTCCTGGATTCAAGTGATCCTCCCACCTCAGCCTCCCAAGTGTGGGGATTACTGGCATGAGCCACCCTGCCAGTTCTTACCACTCTTAGAGAAAAACAGAATGGGAGGCTTTTGCCAAGGCATTTTCCAGAAGGATCAGTGGGAGGAAAAATCCCTCTGACTCCCACAGATTCCTGCCTCCAAGTCTTGGAACATGCTAACTCCGGGCTCAAATGGCTCCTTCACTGTCTATAGGATAAAGTCCGGACTCCTGCGCCTGAGGCTCCAGGTCTCCAAATCCTTTCTAGCTTCCACCCACTCCTGTCACTCATGAGCGAGCTCTGCTCCGCAGGTCCTTCTCCCAGGCAGGCAGGCAGGCAGGCAGGCAGGCTTGTCCCTCCCCTCTGCCCCCTGAAAACCCACCCACCAGCCACCTGGGCGGACCTTGGAGCTCAGAAGGTCAGCTTTCCCCTGCCCTGACCAGCTGGGCTATTCTAGGCCATTCCTGAACCATCCTTGACCCATTTCCTCCTCCCGATGGCATAAATTCTTTTAAACAGAAGGTGATATACTTTAAAATGTATGAAAAGTACCATAGAAATTTAAGAACACATTCTCCTATTCTGGTCTAACTTGACTCTCAGCTGTTCCGTATTTAAGTCTTCCAAACAGCTGACCTAACTCTTCCATGCTGATCAGAGCTGACCCTGTTTTGTAAGTTACCTTCTTGCACATAGATATCTTTTCCGTTCAAGCTATAAGCCCCTTGTGGGTAGGCTCCCATCTCAGACGTGTCTGACTCCTTCCCACCCTACCCCCACACAGAGACCCCCACCCTGACACACCAATAACAAGTGTTAGCTGAATTCACACAGGAAGGTGACTGAGGACTCCTGGAGTTAAGGGTGAGGGTCTTCCTTAACGTGAAATCAGATATTTAAAAGGCTGTCTTTAAATGTGGCCAAAATACTGTGTGTGGCTATGGCAGGCTGAATAATGGCACCCCAAGTATGTCCACGCCCCTGTCCCTGGAACCTGTGAAGATGTGACCTGCAGATGGGACGTGGCAGACGTGAAGTTAAAGCTCCTGGAACAGGTGATTATCCAGGTGGGCCCAGTGTAATCCCAGAGTCCCTGGTAGGTGTGGGGGAGCTCAGAGCCAGGAGAAGATGTGGCACAGAGGCTGAGGTTGGAATCATGAAATTATGAAGGACAGGCCGCAAGCCGCAGAACCTGGGCAACCTCTGGGAATGATCTTCAACACGTATGCCATGGAAAAAACTTAAGAGATCATTAATTACATTATTTTTGAAAGAAATTAAAAGCATAGCAAGTATATTCTTAGTTTTACTCTTTTTTTTGATCAACATAATGTAAGAGTGCCACAGAAGTTTGACTATAGATCCAAATGTGCCGTGAGATTTTATTACTACTAATAAATCCTACCATTTATTATCCCCTCCTGTGTGCCTGTCAATCATTCATCCACCCATTCACGCATTCGTTTATTGAGACAGGCTCTTACTTTACTCTTTTGCCCAGGCTGAGGTGCAGGGCTCTTATCATAGCTCACTGCAACCTCAAATTTCTAAGCTCAAGTGATCCTCTTTCCTCAGCCTCCGGAGCAGCTAGGACTACAGGTGGTCCATCTCCCTCTTGCTCTGGCTGGTAGAGAACTCCTGGCCTCAAGCAATCCTCCTTGCTGCGCCTCCCACAGTGCTGTGATTACAGATGTGAGCCTGGCCTCCCTGTCACTTTCTGTTCCTTCTAATCCTGCCAACAACCTAGTGAGATATTATCATCTCCACTCACTGATGGGGTAATTAAAGCTCATCAAGGTTAAGAAATCTCCTCCAAGTTCCAATGCTGTCAGATGCTGGGCCCATCTGTACCTGACCCCAGGTCTCACCCCCTCTTCTTACTGCCTAGGAAACTGAGGGACCCAAGGTAAGAAACCTGTCCCCAATCTACAGTTGTTGTTTTTTTTTAAGCAACAGTCACTCACCAGGAGACATAAGCAAGCTTCCCACCTTGAATAGTCTCCCCATCTGGTTGCAGAAAATTATGAGTCATATATGCATAAATCCTGGAGCCAGCGGGGCTCTCACAGGCCAACTGGTCAAACTTTCCACTCTGGAAAGTTCCTTATCTACCAGGACTGAGGGCATCACACTTCTCAGCACCAGCAATCCCACCCATTAAAGACGAGCTGGATTCTGGAGCCAGTTTGGTATCAGACACAAACAGCAGAAAGAGGCAAGAGTCCCACACTGAAGACCACCTCTGGGCGTGCAAGAGCAAAAGAAGGCGCCACGGGGCCCTCAGCACTGACACAATGGCACCCGATACCAACCTTTATTAGCATCGCCTCCAAATACCACACACAGGCAGGTACAGACACTCGCACACATCGCTGGAATAGGGGTTAAATTAACATATTCTGCCACTGAGGTTACATGCAACTCTTTTGCACTACGTGTATGCAAAACCCCAATAGCATTAAAAAAAAAAAAAAAAAAAAAAAAAAAAAAACCAGGGAATTAACCCACACTCCTAGCCAGGCAAAGAGAAATGACAAGGTGACAACAAGCCCAGGAGAGATGGCCGTCTCCTTGCTGATCTCCATGTTCTCTAGCCTACACAACTGAGCTGTGGGCCATGAAGACCCTGCACTGTGGGCCCCAAGCAGCTTTACCTCCCACTGCTTCCAGAATGGACCTACACACACGCGCACACACACACACACACACACACACACACACACACCTACCACTCCCCACTCCCTCCTCCTCTGGGAAGACACTTCCCCTGCTGGAGTCTCACACTGCTGGGCCATTTAAACCCCTCACATTCAAGTTAACGCTACTCCTTTAAACTACCTTATCTCTTAACAGCCTCAGGTCACTTCACCATGCCCTGTATGACCCTTTGTGCACCTGTCACATCTCTCTTACCACATGGTAAGTTCCCAGAAAGTGGAGACCTCTCTTTCCCAGTTCTGTATTCCCCATGGTGTGTGGCAGTGTGCCTTGTACACACCAGGAAGGTAACACCCACACAAGTCACTGAGGCGGTGGCCCAGCCACCCAGGTGCTCCAAGCTTGCCAAGCTCCGTCTCTAGAGGCCAGGACCAAGGAGACATTAGGGGTGCCGAGCTGAGCACCAGGGAAACCTGAGCTGCCCCATGCACACAGCCTGCAAAGCCACAGCCTGGTGCAGTGGCAACAGCTCTTCCCTAAAGAGTAATTTTTACAGAGGCAAAGCCAGGAGAGCTTCCAAGCCGGCTGCAGGAGCCTGCGCACAGTGGGCACACAGGGGTAGGGAGTACAGAGATGCTGTTATCCCAGCTGCTTCTCTGTCACACCCCGCCCCTTATCTGTAAGAAGACTGAGGATGACGACCAGGAAAGGAAGAACCAGTTGTTCCTCAGAAAGCCAGTCTGCCCGCACATTAACCAGTGAGCAAGCACTACAAATTTAGTTTTCAGCAGAGTGCCGTGGAGTCACAGCTCAGAGCAACCTCAACCTCTTGGGCTCCAGCAATCCTCTTGCCCCAGCCTCCCAAGTAGCTGGGACTACAAGATGCCCATCACAATGCCCGTCTATTCTTTTTTTTTTTTTTTTTTTTTTTTTTAATGCAGACGGGATCTCATTCTTACTCAGGCTGGTCTGGAACTCCTGAGTTCAGGCAATCCACCCACCTCCACCTAGAGTGCTAGGGGAGAGGCCTGTGCCCAGCATACAATTTACTTTTTTTCAATCTCAGCGAGATTGGGGATGTTTACTCAAGCACCTGTCAAACAGTAACCACCTGCAGCTTACTGGGCAATCTGCTCTTACTTTTACCCTTCTCTGAGCCAGTATCGGTGCCAAACAGAAAATGTGCAGGCAAAGAACAAGCACTGGACTTGACCCAGGCTCAGAGCTCTAACTTAACATTTATTTTCACGCAAATAGTGCCCAGGACCTCTCTTCCAGCCCACCAGGTCCTCTAGTTCCAGAACACCACACTCAATGTAATGAGGCTGCCAGGGAGGGCACCAACCACATGAGACCTCGGGCACAGCAGGGCTCCTCTCTGGGCCTGTGCTCCCTCATTTCCTCATGTATAAATAAGGCCATTGACCTAGTTTGTGGGGGCCGTGATCTGTAATTCCCAGAGATTAGGACAGGGCTATTTATCCCTCCAGCACCGATCAACAGGGACTGCATATCACAGGGCTGCTCTGAAAGTTGGGATTCAATGGGGTCTGGAAGACCCGCTTTGCTTCGCAAAGGCAGAGAGGTGGAAAGCTGATAGCATCCCTCCCAGGAAACACACTTTCCAAGAAAAGCCAGTGGATGGGACAGAGGTAGGGAGAGAAAAAGGGACCGACCTTTTTATACAACCAGGAACATATCTTTGCCTCCCTTGTGCACACACACACACACACACACACACTCCTCACTCACTCCTATGGGGAATATCCAACTCATCCCAAGACCCTGTCTATCCCACTGTAAGCAGAGGGCCTCGCTCTCTCAGCAGAGTGGTAATCATATGTGAGCACCCACAAATTCTCGGCCCCACCTCTCAGGCCCTTCCCCAGCCTTTCTTTCCGATCCCATCTCCTCCTGGTCCCATCTCCTCCCACACCAACCATCCCCCTCCTCCTGCCTCTGCCAGGACCTTGCCCCTGACCTGTTTTTTCTGTAGCCGTGGATCTCTCCTTTCATGAAAGCCTTCCTCCCAAGTCCCAAACCCACCCTCAGCTCTCCTGGTGACCGTGCTTCCCTCTGCCCCTTGCTATGGCCAACATGGTCTCCCAAAGACAGAGCACACTTGCATCCTTCCTGCTTCCTTGGCACACACAGCCTGGCCCTCTATAGGCTCAATCCAGTGGGCCTCCTCAGCCTGCCCCCCAACCTGCTGGTCCCCCGTATTTCCCTGAAGCTCCTCTCACCCCTCCACCGCACAGGCCTTATCTCCCTCCACGTACTCCACAGTTTCAGGGTTCCCAGGCCCATGCTCCATCCTCCTGCCTCCCTGCTACCTGCAATGTCTCTTGGGCCACTTCAGCCTCTCCACTCTTAAGCCAGGCAGAACCTCTCAGCCATCTAAACCATTTCTAGAACAAATCAAATTACACATATATACACCCCATCAAAGTCCCATGGGCAACTATAAAGGAGATCAGGGGAACTTTAGAGGGTGAAGGAATTGTTCAGTATCTTCATTGTGGTGGGACTTAACATGACTACGCGCATTTGTCAAACTGCAAAACTGCACATCAAAAAGGATAGATTTGCTGCATGCAAATTATCTTAATAAAAAAGGATGGGAAAAATAGTGCCACCATGTCTAAAGCTAACATCACCATCTTCCCCCAAACCACCTCTTCCTCCTCCTAAATGCTGTTTTCAGTAGTAACAACATATTCCTGCTCCTCCCCCCACTAGAAATCTCAGCTCTGAGTCTAATCAGTTAGTCCAAAATTCCACCTGCATAGAGTCTTTTGAATCTATGCCTCCCCTTGAGGACTGAAGCCGCCCTCACTGCTCATAAACCACGTCCTTGGGCTCCCATTCCTCCCACATATAATTCCAGAAAGAGCAAGACCCCTGAACTCCTCCACTCCCACCAGCTCCCCTTTCCAAAGGCTCTCCCAAGGTCCTGGCTGTTGTTTAACAGAAATGCCAGAACTATTTCCACACACTACTGTCAAATCAAGACAACTCTCTATCTAAATATTCCAATCTAATTTTGCACACAGCTCTTATTTCAACTGACAAAGATAATGACTCAGTGTCCACGCTTCTTGATGGAAAATTATCCTGCCAAGTTTTGAGCTTCCCAATAATAGCCTTCCTTAAGCTTCTCTTTGAGAAAGGAGAAGTGCCCTTTCCTGATGCCCTTTTTTTGTAGGCAACAAAGGACACTAGAAAGACCCCCTAAGTGACCAAGGAGGATTGTGGGAAAATCCTGATACATCCTCACAGATCAATTAACCACAAGAAAGGGGAATGTATAGTATAGACATAGGATGTTTTTCCTGGCCTAGTGCAATAATGACTGGGTTTTGGCTTTTCTGTATGCCCAACAGTTTGGGACTTAGAAATATGGGCCAGGGAGGCACCTGCGGCTCAAAGGAGTAGGGCGCCAGCTCCATATGCTGGAGTTGGCGGGTTCAACCCCAGCCCTGGCCAAAAACTACAACAACAAAAAAAAGGAGGGGGCACAAATTCTGGATTACATTGAAGGCAAAAACTAGCCTCAGAAGTAAAGCCTTTCTTTGCATACACACAAAAAGACTCCTTGGTGAATAGGCTGACCAAAGGAAAAAAGAAAAGAAAGTGGGGTACTCTCTGACATTCATTTTTCAATCAACTATAAAAGAATTCCACAAATGTTACACATATCCATGCTGTACCATTATCCTCAGGTTTGGGGGGGGGGCAGGTAGTGCATGTAAATATACACACATGTATGTTTAAAACGCAACCCTTCACTCCCTGCAGACGTAGGCCTGGCCCCATCTCTCTCTCATCAAGACACAAGAGGTGGTCTGAGAAAAAAGTAAGGATGAATAAAGCATCACCTTGGGAAAGCTACTTGTGGATAACTAAGTTGGTCTTTCTGCCAATATTCAGACAGCTTAAACTTGTCTGTTCATTATTTTAAAACTGCCCCACAGCTGGGCAGGGTGGCTCACGCCCTTAATCCTAGCACTCTGGGAGGCTGAGGTGGATGGATTGCCTGAGCTCACAAGTTCGAGACCAGCCTGAGCTAGAGCGAGACCCCCATCTCTAAAAATAGCCAGGTGTTGTGGCAGGTGCATGTAGTCCCAACTACTCAGGAGGCTGAGGCAAGAGAATAGCTTGAGCCCAGGAGTCTGAGGTTGCTGTGAGCTATGACAGTACAGCACTCAACAGGGGGAGGGAGGAGTGAGACTCTGTCATAAATAAATAAATAAAAATCGGCCCATACTTATTTCAAGTGTAAATCCCAGTCTTCTACTTTTTCAGCACCCCCAACCCATCTAGCAGGCGCAGTGTCCAGCGTTTCTACCTCCTATTTCTCTACTGGCAGGTTTCACCTCTGTCCCAGGTGCACAGGTAAGTTTTTCTTTAAAGCCCAATCTGCATGGCTTCTACCACCAGATTAAGGCAGGGGGCTTAATTACTCTCTGCCTACCCACTTTCTAGGTAGGCAGAGAGTAGTTAGTGGGCAGCATGGGTGACCGTTTTTAGAATCTTACCTCAGTGGTTCTCAGCCAAGGGTGATTGCGCCCTTTAGGAGACATCTGGCAATATCTGGAGACATTTTTGATTGTCACAACAGCAGGTGGGGGTGGGGTGGTACTAGTCTAATGGCTAGAACCTGGGATACTGCTACATATCCTCCTACAGGGCACAGGTCAGGTCCCCTACAATAGAGAATTATGGGTATAAAATGTCACCAGTCCAGAGACTGAGAAACCCTGTCTTACGTGATACATTGGCTGAGGGAGATGAACTGGCTGGCTGGTTCATTTCTCCTTTGAGTAGCCTGAAATTAGGCCAAAAATAACAATTCTGCACTGTCTGCACGCCTGAACAAAACACTCAGAGCCATCACCTAAGCCTTAAAGATGTGCTCCTGTGACGCATCAACCCCACTTTTGTCTCTTCTCAGAAAGGCCCTCCTCAAAAGAGACAGTCTCCCAATAGCCCTCCTGCCAGGGTGACCCACTCACTCATTCATGGCATGACAACTGGCAGGTGGCATCAATGCGTCCTCAAATCCTTTGGCAAGGAGGAAGACCAGGCATGACTGGCTCCTCAATCCGGTCACGTAGACTCAAGGCCCAAGTTATTCTACAAGCTGCAGGCTGGACCCTCCCAGGCTGGACCCAGGCTGGGAAATTGCACAAAAGCTTCTCACTCTTCAAGAAGCAAACGTCGTTCATCCAAACCCCAGTGCTGCCCCTGCAGCATTCCTCATCACCCAAGGCATATGGGAGAACTGGCCTACGTTTGGCAGAGGGAGCTAGCCAGGGAAAGGCTCAAGTTTAGGCGATTGAGCGCTAAGATCCCCAGTGTTTGGAGAAGGAGGGGCCAAGAAAAAGCAGAGGAAGGAAAGGACCAAGAAGGGTCCCCTGTTTCAAGTTCATTCAAAATCCAACAGCTGGTGTTAGCTAAGCAAGTCAAAGTTCTCAAACAACCTGCAGCCTAGGACAGTTCGAGGCCCACACAGTGCAAATGAAGAAAAACATTATCGTGAGAAAGCGAGGCCGGAAAGCTGTATTGGCGACCAAGAGGCACAGGCAGCGGGCAACGGGGCACAGGAGCTCCTGGGCAAGCTCCAGGAACGCGAGGCTCCGCACACGGCCCTCATCCCCTCCCCGAGGCAGAACAAGCAGTAGGAGGAGGGCACGGGGGTGGGAGTCCCTGCAGAGCTCCCACCCCACACCTGAGGAGCACCTGAGGCGCGCGCCCTGACCCAGTAAAACTCGCCAAGAGAAAGCCACGCTGTCAATTGGGAAAGACGCAAGAAGGGAAAAGGCCGGGGTTGAGCCCAGCTCTGGCCGCATCCAGACAGCTCCTGGGCATGCAACGGGCCGGCGGGCGGCAGCCTTACCCGGCTGCAGGAAGCTGGGATCCACGGTCACCGTCCAGCAGCCTCCGCGCGCCGCTCGCTGCGCACACTGCCCGCACGCGCTCCGGATCTGTTTACCAACTCATCCGCGCCCGGGGAGGCCCAGGCGCTGGAGTCCCGCCTCCCAGGCCGCTCCCATTGGCTGCGCCGCTGTCGCGGGCCGAACGCCGCGCGGTGTGTGGGAGCGTGCTCGGCGCGTGCTCCCGGCCCCCAGCCAATCGAGACCAAGGGCGGAGCGAGGGGAGCCAATGGAAGGCCGCTCCATCGCGCAGGCCTCTCCCCTCGGTTCTTCGTTCCGCACCTCCGGGCAGTCTTTTAACCTCTGCAGGCCTGTGAAGCTGGACTTAGCTCCGTAGGGTTATTTTACCGCGCGCGTGCGCATTGGGAACTGGCCGTTTGCCGCGGCGGCAAGGTGTGCGCAGCTGTAACCCGGTGTTTGTGGGTGTTTGCCGAGTCTCCGCGCAGAGCTGGGAGGGGAAGCCGTGGACGGGACTGACTGCAGGACGGTGTCGCCGCTCTGAGGACGGGGCGAGGCCTGCTCTCTGCTCCCCCAGTGTATACAGCGAGGCCCTTTCCCAGTGCCCTCATAAAGCACACCTAGAGAAAAAGGAAACAGCAGCCAAGGCCGATCGCGCTGCCACCTCCGGTGTCGCGGCCCTTCCTACTTTATCCTGCTTTCTCCTGGGGGTAATTGCGTTCGCTTTATGCGGGCACCATCCTCAGAACAGGAAGCCTCCGCTGCCCGGGTCCCAAGCGGGGGCACCCCAGGCCGTGGCGGAGTTCGCGCCTAGAGTATTAAGATAGGACACCCGAGTCTTTAGTCCTTGCCTAGACAAAGTAGACCCGGTCGTTTGTCTGGGACGGACTGGAGGTGCGGGCCCCTGCTGACCACCGCAGGACAGCCAACGTGTGCAGGAGGAAGCGCACCAGCAGGCACGTCTGCTCCTTATCAAAAGAAAAAAATGAATGGGCCACGGTCTGCCAGACAGCTTCCAGAAGATTCCCAAACACTGGTGGTCTGCAGCTCCGCCCAAGGTTTTTAGCGGTTCTTGTAGAAAGGAGAAAAATAAGTTAGTGAGTCATTTTATAAAATGAAATATTCAAGCCAAAAGGTTCTTTATCCTGAGACTTTTTTTTGGCACCAACATTTAACTTCGTTGGAAGTTGTTTAATGTTAATACTTGGAATAACTTTGTTAGCTGTTCTATGTCGATGCTTAAAATTGAGGGAGAGGGGTAACTTCTAATAAAATCCAGAAGTGACCTTAACAGTTCCTCGTTGATCAGAGCTCGGCTTCCCAAACAAGAGTTTCCGACCTGACTTGATCCAGCCATTATTCCCCAAAGAACAGAATTCTAAGTGTTGTGTGATGTGGGTGAACACGGTGCTCCTTGGCCGACTCCCTTCTTCCTGGGGGTGGGGGAAGGCTTTCTTCCAAGGAGAATGGAGACTGCGTTTTGCGGCTTCTCTGGGCATTTCTGTGTGGCTGGGTTCTCCTTTCTGCATATTCACATGCCATTCCCATAATCCAAATTCTGCCTCCCCCATCTTCTCCACATGAAATACAATGTAAATTTTAAGGGAAGAGTAAGAAATTAGAAAGAAAGGCTCCAAATAGTACAGGTGGCAACTCACCTTGGTTAGATCTTTGATACCCTGGGTAGAGTGCGGTGGCATCATAGCTCACAGAAATCTCAAACTCCTGGCCTTAAGCGGTTCTCTTGCTTCAGCCTCGCAAGTAGCTGGGACTACAGGCGCCTGCCACAATGCCCAGCTATTTTTAGAGACAAGATCTTGCTCAGGCTCAGGCTGGTCTTGAACCTGTGAGCTCAGGCAACCCACCTGCCTCCACCTCCCAAGTGCTGGGATTACAGACGTGAGTCACTGCGTTCAGCCTTCGACTTTAGTTTTTTTTTCTTTTTTTTTTTTTTTTTGAGACAGAATCTTAGCTTGTTGCCCAGGCTAGAGTGCTCTGACATCATAGTTTACAGCAACCTCAAACTCTTGTCTCAGCCTTCCCAGTACCTGGGACTACAGGCTCCCACCACCACACCCTGCTAGTTTTTCTATTTTTAGTAGAGACAGAGTCTACTAAAAACACAGGGTCTTGCTCAGACTGGTCTTAAACTCCTGAGCTCAAGCAATCCACCCACCCTGGCCTCCCAGAGCGCTAGGATTACAGGTATAAGCCACCTCACCCAGATGTATTTTTGTTGGGTTTTTTTTTTTTTTAGCAAGGAGGTCTTGCTGTGTTGCCCAGGCTGCTCTCAAACTCCTGAGCTCAAGCAGTGCTCCTACCTCTGCCTCCCAAAGTTCTGGAATTATAAACATGAGCCACCATGATCAGCCTATTTTTGAAATATAGTTTTGCTGGATATAGAATACTTAATTGATAGATTTTATTTTTTCTTCAGCACTTTGTCATGTCACAGCCTTATGGTCTCCATAGTTTGTGCTGAGAAATTGGATGGTAATTGTATTAGGATCCTTATACATGAGTTGCTTTTTTCTTGCTGTTTATAACATTCTTTCTGTGCTTTTGGCTTTTAACAGTTTGATTATCATGTGCCTCCAAGTGAGTCTCTCTGCATTTATCCTGTTTGTTTGGTATGCTTCTTAGATACGGAGACTAATGTTTTTATCAAAATTAGTAAGTTTTCTGTCATATTTCTTCAAATATTTTTTTCTGTCCCTTTATCATTCTGGGACTTTTACCATAAGTAGGTTTATATGCGTAATGGATCCCACAGATTTCTGAGGCTTTGTTCATTTTTTTCTTTATTCATTTTCCTTTCTGTTCCTCAAACTGGATAATCTCAACTGACCTACTTTCAATTTTGCTGCTTCTTTCCCTAGCTTGCTCAAATATGCTGTTGAGCCCCATTAGTAGAGTTTACATTGCACTGATTGTATTTTTCAACTTCGGGACATCTGTGAGAGGTTCCAGACCCAAAGATGAAGGATTATCCCAAGGTGCAAGAGGAAAAGAAGACAGAGTGCCAGTTTTGTGCAATCAAAGTCTCTTTTATTCCATCTGGGTGTAGGAGGGATGAGATTCCTGACCAGGAAAAAATCTACATGTGGACTATAGCAGATGAAGATTTTAGAATGTCAAAGAGGCAGTGGTTGGTCCATTTACTATTTCCTAGGAGGGACATACACTTGGTCCTTCCTGGGTGGGTCAGTTCTACCTGGGCAGGTGGGTGGGAAAGGGTCAGAGAGGCAGGGATTGGTCCGTTCACTATTTCGCGGGAAGAACACATACTTGGATCCTTCCTGGGTGGGCTAGTTCTACTTGGGCGGGTCAGTAATCTCATTCTATCAATCTGGTGATTTTTTATAATTTTTATCTTTTCATTGATATTCCCTATTTTGAGACGTCGTTCTCATGCTTTTGTTCTTTAGACATGGTTGCATTTAGCTCTTTAAATTTAAAGTAACTGATTTAAAGTCTTTTCCTATTAAGTCCAATGGCTAGGACATTATCTGCGTTTCCACTGATTGGCTCTTTCCCTATGCCTGGTCTGTATTTTCTTGTACCTTTGCATGTCTCATAATGTTTTGTTGAAAACTGGACATTTTAAATAATATGACATCTTTGAAAATCAGATTCTTCTGCCTTCCCAGGTTCTATAGTTGTTGCTTATTATACTTGTTCTTTGTTTAGTGACTTTTCTAAACTACTTTGTAAAGTCTGTAATTTTTGTTGTATGTGGCCACTGAAGTCTCTACTCAGTTAGCTTAGAAATCAACTCATGGTAAGATAGAGATGTCCTTCAACGTCTAGAGTCAATGAGTCATTTAGTCTTTGCCCAGGGGCTCTGTGTATGTCTTGGGGTAGGCCTTCAACACTTAGAGGGGTAACTGGCAGTGCCCCCTTAACATGACTTCCTGTCTGCACAGAGCCTGCACAGAGTCGAGGGTGTGATCTGAGGACTTTCTCAGGTCTTCCCTGGGCATGTACACAGCCCTGACTGGTGCACGGCCTTCTAGGGTCCAAGGAATATGTCAGAGCTTTTCAAGGTCCTTGTGGACATCTTACTCCCTCCCTTTAAGCTTTTTGCTCAGTCTATTGTTTGCCCCAACTGTTAATTCACTGCCATTGGCAGCTGCAAAGTTAAAACATGTCTGTAATTTTTTTGACAAATACCCTTAGGAAAAAGGTTTTTCACAACACGTGAACTTAAGTCATGTCAAATGCAGACAGTCTTGTAAGTGGGGTCTTATGGGGAATCACCAGACAGGTGAAATGTGGACAGTTCTTTGAGAATGAACTTCGATGGATTGCCAGGCCTGCTCTATTCCTTCAGGTGGCAGCCAGGCTGCTCAGGGAATCCAGACTGTCACTTTTCAAGGCAGGAGAGTGGAGAATGAGACCAGAACAAGTATAATAAAAATAGCACAAAATAAATAAATAAATAGCACAAAGCTCACAAGATTCAGCCATTTTTCTTCAGTAAACACTCTAAGTAAACAAGCCTTTAGTTAGTTTGCAGCATTCTGGGAAAAAAAAGTTTATTCTGACTATGTTTGACAGTTTTTTTCCCTATATTTGTAGAGGACAGAATTTTCAGAGGTCTACCATTTTTGCCAACACCATCCCACCTCGTTTTTTTTTTTTTTTTTTTTTTTGAAACAGACCCGCAAGCTGTAACCTTGGGTAGAGTGCTGTGGCATCACAGCTCACAGCAACCTCCAACTCCTGGGCTCAAGCGATTCTCCTGCCTCTGCCTCCCAAGTAGCTGGGACTACAGGCGCCCGCCACAACACCGGGCTATTTTCTGGTTGCAGCCGTCATTGTTGTTTGGCGAGCCCAGGCTGGATTCAAACCTGCCAGCTCAGGTGTATGTGGCTGGCGCCTTAGCCTCTTGAGCCACAGGCGCAGAGCCTCCCACCTCATTCTTGAAGCAGTTGTCTTAACTAGTTCTCTGGGACATTATACACTCCTGCTTCTCTTAAGAACCAGTCATTTCTTCCACTGTGCAGACTAAAGACCTTGGTGTCTGAAAGGGGTCCAGCAGTGTACTCAGAGAGAACCTCAGAGGGAGGTTCAGGCCAGGTTTATGGGAAGGGGATTGAGACCTACCTGGGCAAAGATGGCGGCTGTACCAAGCATAGTTGGGGGTTTGTTCTTATACTGGGCATAGGGGGAGATCCCACAGGTTGCTGGAAGGCTTTGGCAGGCTAGGGTCTTTCCTGAGGAACTCTTGGGGTGGGGCTAGGTAGGCCTTTTGTTCTGGGAGAGGAGGTGGGGGAGAGTTTAGGCACCTAACGGTATCCTTCCTTCTCCACTCCTGTTTCTCTTTACCTCACATCAAATCCATGAGCAAATTCTTCCATTCTGTCTTCAAAGTATCTCCTGAGTCAGCCACTTTTTACTTCAGTATCACCACCACCTTAGGCTAACCCAACATCATCTATCATCTGAATTATTATTATTTTTTTTTTTTAAACAGAGTCTCACTATGTCACCCTCAGTAGAGTGCTGTGGCATCACAGCTCACAGCAACCTCAAACTCTTGGCTTAAGCAATTCTCTTGCCTCAGCCTCCCAAGTACCTGGGACTACAGGCGCCTGCTGCAATGCCCGGCTATTTTTTATTGCAGTTATCGTTGTTTTAGCCGGCCTGGGCTGGGTTCGAACCCACCAGCCTTTGTGTATGTGGCTGGCCCCAGAACCACTGTGTGACGGGCGCTGAGCCCATCTGAATTATTTCAATAACCAACTAATTGGTCTTCTGTTTCCACACATCTTCCTACAATGACCTTTTTGTAGCAAGGTCTTTTAAAGCAAGAATCAGATCGTATCATTTCTAAACCCAGATCCCTCTAAAGGTGTCTCATCTCACTTGGAATAAAATCCAAAATCCTTGTTGCTCCGTAAGACTCAACATCAACTTACCTCCAGGTATCTTTCAGATGCTATTTTCCACTGCTCCCCCTTCCTCATGTTACTCCAACCAAAAAGGCTGCCTTGCAATGTTCTAATATGACGAAAATAGTCACAGCACAGAGACTTTGCACTTACTTTTCCCTCTGCCTAGAATGCTCTTCCTTCAGATACCCTCACGGCTCCACTCAAGCACTTAACACAGGTCTCTCGCAAAATGTCACCTCATTAGGATCCTTCCCTGGTCATCCTACTATGATCAGGAGACTCTTCCCTCATCTTCCTTTATTTTTCTTTCTGGTGTTTTTCATTTCCTGACATGTATCTGCCTGCCAGTTTATTTACTATCTGTCTCTCGCGATTGTTAAGTTCCATAAAAGCAAAAACTTTGTTTCACTGCTATATCCTAGCAGTGAGAACAATCACCAACAAATAGTAAATGCTCAATAAATACTCAAGAACATGGACCATGGAGCCAGATTGTCTGGGTTAGAATTCCAGCTCTGCTACTTACAAACTGTGTGACCCTCAGCAAGTTGGTGCCTCAGTTTCCTCCTCTGTAAACTGGAAATAATACTAGTACCTATATATAATAGGACTGTTGAGTACTAAATGAATTAACATATGCAAAGTGATTAAGACCATTCCTGGCTCCAAGGCTGTGGCTCAAGCAGCTAAGGCACCAGCCACATACACCTGAGCTGGCAGGTTCGAATCCAGCCCAGGCCCACCAAACAACAATGACGGTTGCAACCAAAAAATAGCCGGGCGTTGTGGCAGGCACCTATGGTCCCAGCTACTTGGGAGGCTGAGGCAAGAGAATTGCTTAAGCCCAGGAGCTGGAGGTTGCTGTGAGCTGTGATGCCACAGCATTCTACCCAGGGCGACAGCTTGAGGCTCTGTCTCAAAAAAAAAAAAAAAAAGAAAAGAAAAGACCATTCCTGTTGGCTCACCGCCGATAGCACAGTGGTTATGGCACCAGCCACATAAGCTGAGGCTGCTATGTTCAAACCCGGCCTGGTCCAGCTAAATAGCAGTAACAACTGCAACAAAAAATAGCCAGGTGTTGTGGCAGGCACCTGTAGTTCCAGCTACTTGGGAGGCTGAGTCAAGAGAATCACTTAAGCCCAAGAGTTTGAGGTTGCTGTGAACTGTGATGCCATGACACTCTACCGAGGTCAACATAGTAAAAGTCTGTCTCAGAAAAAATAAAAATAAAAAGACCATTCCTGTCATATTGTATACATTATATAATTGTTGTTATTTTTGCTTAATAATTGAATAATAAACCCAACATTGTAATATATATCATGTATTCACTAAGATCTATTTGTAGCCAGGTGTGGTAGCTCATAGCTATAATCCCAGCACTTTGGTAGGCTGAAGGGGGAGGATTTCTTGAAGCCAGGAGTTCAAAACCAGCTGGTTAACATATAAAAAATTTAAATATGTTAACCAGGCAAGGTGGCACTCACCACTAGTCTCAGATACTCAGGAGGCTGAAGCAGGAGAATCTCTTGAGCCCAGGTATTCTAGGCTATCGTGAGCTATGATCACATTACTGCACTCCAGCCTGGGCAACATAGCAAGACCCTGTCTCTACAAAAGGTAGAAAAAATTAGGTGGGCGTAGTGGCACATGCCTGTAGTCCCAGCTACTTGGGAGGCTGATGCAGGAGGATCACTTAAGCCTAGGAATTCAAGTCTGCAGTGAGTTATGATGAAGCTACTACACTTCAGTCTGGGTGACAGAGTGAGACTCGGTCTCTAAAAAAAAAGTATTTTTAAATCTAATTTTTACTATATTGTCACCATACTTACATCTGAAGATGATCTATAAATTTTGAAATGAAAAAATTAAGAAGGATCATATTTCCTGTAGTTTTATCTAATTTGTTAATTACTATAGTTCAGGTGCTTTCAGATCACTTGAAATTACTGATCCATAGAGGGCAGGTATCTGGGATGTTCACCAAAAATCACATTCTTTAATAATTTTATCTTTTATTTCTAAATGGCAAGTCAAAGAGTGGTCTAATACTTGAAGTACCCATTTTTATGCTGGTTGCAGTATTTTCTCTTTAACCCTGGATTCTAAAGTCAAACAGCTTAATTTTCTATTTAAGAAGTTAATCCATCACAACTTTTAGATATGAAGAAAAGGTCAGGAGGCTTCATACAATTATAATTTTTGTGTGTCACATTACCTTCTGTGTCCGACATGAGTCTTCTTTTTGATTCCAGAGTCATCTGGGTGTTAATTAAACTAAGAATAAAACAAGTGAAAATGGTGTGATGGTCAAAACCGCCAGCAAAAGAAGAGTTGCTTCCAAGCCCGAGGATGGCTGAGCCTGGAATCTCTGTTCCCCACAGCTCCCTGGTGTGCCCGCCCACAGCCCAGGGCTCTCAGAGGGTTCTGTCATTACAGGAAACATTCATGGTTTAATGATTCTTTGATTCATTGAATATGAGAAAGTAGGAATTTAAACAGAGTCCATGACTGCTTTAAATACACAAATTTCCCATTACCCCTTCACAAACCACACCTTGAGAAATGCTGGGCTTCCTCTCTCCCTAAAATTTTTCCTATTGTCAAAAACGTTTGAACATTTCAGTTAATTGAATTCAATGTTACATTAGGTAAGACATCCATTTAATTACTTAAAAATGCATTCAAGCACCTATCTCCCAAGACTCTGGAGGCAGAGGTGGGATAATGCCTGGAACCCAGGAGTTTGAGACCAGCTTGGACAATATAGTGAAACAACTGTCTCAAAAGAAAAATCTATTTTAAAAAGATTTGCAGTGAAAAATATTCCCCAATTCCACCCCTTTGCCACCCACCTCCTAGCCTCAATGTCCCACACTTCCACACTCTCCCACCCAAAGATAACCACTGTTATGAGGTTTCTTATCTCTTTTCAAAGTTACTTTACACATATGTAAGCACACACAAATGTACACTCTTGTACAATGGCCTTACTATATACTCCGTTCTGCCTTCTCATGTAACAATATAGCACAGAGCTCTTTCCAGACCAGTACATAGAAAGGATCCTTGATTTTTTTTTTTTTTGCAGTTTTTGGCTGGGGCTGGGCTTGAACCTGCCACCTCCGGCATATGGGGCCGGCACCCTACTCCTCTGAGCCATCGGCACGGCCCCTTGATTTTTTTTTTTTTTTTTTTTTTTTTTTTTTATTATTATTTTGTTTAACAAAAATTTATTTAAGAAGAAACCAGTAAAAAAAACTTTACATTTTTTTTTTAAATTAAAGCACACAAAAAAAAAAACATGGGTGTTTTAAAAGTG
>CAUYPK010104292.1:0-21757 GCA_963574355.1 Loris lydekkerianus | reverse complement strand
TCTACATAACATGTACAAATTTTTTCTACAACTAGAAGTGCATATTTACAAGTGACTTTTTTTTGTTTAATTTATTGTAGATACTTACAAAGGATATCTTTTTTTTTTTTTTTTATTTTTTTTTTTTTTTTTTTTTTATATATTTTAAAAGGATATATTTTTTTTTTTTTTTTTTTTTTTTTTTTTTTTTTTTTTTCCCATTTTATAAAGGGCTAAATTTCCCATTAGTCACAGGCAGGACAGTGATAGAGGCCTACAATACTCTTCGAGGCCCACATAAACATTTTAATTTCTTTTGAAATTTTTTAAAGAGAACTTTTAGGTCAAAGAAAATATTTAAATATGTAATTTTTAATTTTTGTATGGAGGAAGGTATCCATGAAGCACACAGACACATTTAATGTAACAGAATCGTATTCTGTTATTAGACAGAATATAGCCATGATTTTATAAGGCTGTGCAATGTTATTAATTTGAGTGAGTACAGATATGCACAGTTTTATGTGTGAACTTTTAGGATATCTTGTTTAGAATCAGAAAAGCAATTTAAAGTTATGTAATTATTTTTGTAGAAAGCAAGGTGTAGTCTATAACCATGCGTCATCAACTAAATAACATTTTCCAGAAATTTTTGCAGCAAAACATAGGATCTGATGGCTTTGAAGGACTTGTTGATTTTGGAAGCAGCCATACCAGAAGCCTAGGCAACACACTCTTTGGTGGATAAGGGAGTCTTTTAACTCTGTTATGCTGACATCAGTTACTGTATGTCACACAATTGCACAATTTTAGATACTGTTCTGAATATGTTCACAAGCAAAAACATCAACAAATAAAACTGAGTTTGCACCTTAAAATTGTAAAGAAAGAACAATGATAATTCTGTCTTTTGCTTTTTCTTCTTGGGATATTATTACAAACATAAATGATATAGAATCTTCATGTAGTTAAATATGAGAAGAAGGTAGTTATGAAACATAGGCAGCTCACACAGCATACCTGCATTGCCATGATGACGCCTTCCATGGCTATTATGACTAATACTATATCTGTTCTAATTGTCATTGGAACAGATGTCATTGGGAAACAGATGAAAGGAGAGAAAATGTTTTTACCACCAATAATGTATAAGCATCTGCACTGGCATCTCCTGTTTTTAGACATTTTAATGAAAGACATTCTAACACCATTCTATCACCATGGGTGATATGTCATTGTGGTTTTCATTTGCATTTCTCTGATGATTAGTGATGTTGTGCATTTTTTTACGTGTGTGTGTGTGTGTTTTTCCATTAGTATGAAAAGAACAAAAATTTAATGCATACTGCAAAGTGTTTCCAAAAGGCCTGCACCTATTTATATCCCTCTAATGGACTTCCCTGTAGCAAGTGGTATACAAGTCTATTCTTTTCTCTTGGAAACTCTCTGTCCCATTAGCTCTCAAATTATCATATGGGTAAAGCATAATCTGAGAAGCCAGTTAAAATGTAGACTCCAGAACCCTACCCTAAACCAAAACTTTCCACAAGCTTACTGAATGATTCTGATGCACAAGAAAAGACTTAAGACTTCAAAGAATTGATTTACCCTTGCTCCATGGTCCTTCCTCCTGTCTCCTCTGCCTCTGTCATGGGGCTTTTCTTCTTATGCTCAGTCATTATTTGGTGATGATCACAGGGCTTAGCTCTCCTCACCCCACAGAATGCACTGGAGTGATACTGTCAGTTTAGACTACCACTGATGGGTTGATGAATCCAAAAAAACAACTCCAACTCAAACCTCTCCCAAGAACATCACTCCCACATATACATTTGTGTATGAGCTATATCCACATGGTTATTCCATGAGCTCAAAATGACAAAAGCTGGATGCAACAATTATCCCCATAAATCTACTCTTTCTGTATTCACTAAGTCAGGTGACCACATTAGAAACATCTTTACATGCTGCCTTTGTTCATTCACCATCTATTACCAAGTCCTGATTATTACACCATCAAAAGTTTCTCCAATGTTTTGCTACCTTCTATATCTATAATTACGGCCCTCACTTTGTCATTGTTGTACCTCTCACCCAGACTCTTATAATAGCTTTACACTGGCCTTGAGGTCTCCTTCCTCTCTTCTTTCTCCACTGATCTATTGCCCTTAGAGCCAGAGCTCTGAGCTATCACAGAGGCAACTCTGACCAAGTTCCTGTCTTCTCTGAAACCGCTCCACAGCTGCAGACCCACTCCCAGCAAGGCGTCCAAAGGCTGCGTTGACCCTTCCCTCTCTCCAGCTTCCCTCTGCCAGCTCTTCTCTTTACTCCATCATGATACCAAACTGCTTCTATTTCCCAGACACAATACGGTTTTTCATGACTCCATGCTTATGCTAATATCATTTACCTGGAAATCTCCATTCCTCTTTTCATCTTATTTTGCCAAATTAATCTTTATTCATGTTTGAAGGCTCAGTTTAGATTTAATCCCTTCCAGGAAACAGTCTCTGGATTCCAGTCTGGATCAAATGTACACCAGTTGTATGCCATGATCATGCATTTGTACCTCCATCTTTCTGACCTTCAATAAATGCGAACAGCGTGCCTACCGTGCACGACCATTATAACAAGCATTGGGAACACAGTGAAGAATAAGACGCAGTAGTCCCTGCTCTCAGTGAAACGTCATCGGACTTACTGTATTACAACAAAATGTGGTTTTGTATGTGCCTCATTAAATAGGCCGAAAACTTCTTGAAATTAATGACAATATATGAGGGTATCTTACTAATCATCTTTGCATCTTCATTCTGTGGAAGAGGCCCTCAATATTTTGGACAAAAGCATACAGTACTTTCAAATGACATGGTAATGACTATCACAAATTGTGTAAAGCTTTTTAGTGGTCTTTGAAGTGAGGCTTGAAATCTTTGTTAGAAAAGTATGTTAATCTGAGGTTGGCAAAAATTATTTGCACTAAAATTTCTTTATAGGTCTGGTAATTGGCTCACTCCTATAATCTAGCACTCCAGGAGGCTGAGACGAGTGGATTGCTCAAGCTCAGGAGTTTGAGCAAGAGTAAGACCCCATCTGTACTAAAAATAGAAAAATTATCTACGTGTTGTGCTTGGTGGGTGCCTGGAGTCCTAGCTACTCAGGAAGCTGAGGCAGGAGGATCTCTTGAGCCCAAGTGTTTGAGGTTGCTGTGAGCTACAATGGCACAATGGCACTTTACCCAGAGTGACAAAGTGAGACTCTGTCTCAAAAAAATAAATAAATAGGCTTGCCACCTGTAGCTCTGTGAGTAGAGTGCCGGCCACATACACTGAGGCTGGAGGGTTCGAGCATGGCCTGGGCTTGCTAAACAACAATGACAACTGAAACCAAAAAAACCCAGCCAAGTATTGTGGTGGGTGCCTGTAGTCCTAGCTACTTGGGAGGCTGAGGCAAGAGAATCACTTAAGCCCAAGAGTTTGAGGTTGCTGTAAGCTGTGATGGCAGTCACTGAGGGTGACTCTGTATCAAAAATAAATAAACTCAATCAATCAATCAATCAGTAAAATTGCCTTATAGATAAATGTTCTAATCACTCTGGGGAAGCCAAATCATCTTAATCCAACTGTTGTCATGCCCTGGAGAATTACTGCAACTATCAAGATCAACCTTTGAAAGGAATAGTTTACCTCCTTCTTCACCTATAGTTCAACAGACACATAGACTACAAAACTTTCTTATAAAAAAGAAAGCATTTAATTAAAACTTACAAGAGGAGATCTATAGGGTCTATCTACTTTACTAGTTTGTAAAATGTGATAGCTTATCAGAGACAGCCCTGAATGTCTTGGATAGATATAAGAGGCAAGAATGAGAAATATTTGGGGTCAGCAACTCCCCAGGACAATGGAAAGGCTTGGCATTTGCAGGCATATTCATGTAAATAAATTCAGAAGTATTTGTAACGTCAGCACATAGGGTTATCAGACACACCAGATGCTTCCTTACTATGAGAGTGTTCAGTGGGCGTAAAAGAATATTTTGCTGAATAAGACTTCTATAACACGAGATTTCAGGAATATGACTTTGGGTTCAGAAAAGCAGGATTTGGTCCTCTTTAGGTTTAGTTTTTAAAAATTGCATAGGAGTTCCTAACATCTAAATGCTAAGTGGTGTTTTCAAGGTACCTACATTCCATTTCAAAGAGATGGTGGAACATAAATCATGTCTATGGATCTGATCGTTACCTCACATGTCTTCAGCAGGGGAGTTTACGAGACTTCTTCAGATAGTAAGAGTGATATAGCAGATGTTAGCACAAAGGAAAGAGCAAACGAGATGTGAATTACAGGGTGACGAGGCTTATATGAATCTCATTTGTTTAACCATCTGAATGGTACACTCCAGGTATTAAATGAGCTGGTTACTGTTGAACACAATTTTCTGAATAGCACGGGAAGGTGGTTTAATGAACTATGCCCACTTGAATGTCCTCATATCATCTCGCCTCTGCACCCAGCCATAGCTTACTTAGCTTTTCTCTCCAAGTCTGTTAAAGTGATGCTTTGGATGATTATGACCTTGTCATTCCATTTTCCAGGTAATGTAACATTAGGGATTATTACCTGATTACTAATTTAATTAGCAGATGTATTGGCAGAGACTCTTTTGCCAATTAAGAACGTACTTTTTTTCTAAAGTTTCATTTTATTTCTAATAATAGAAAATAATGATTGTATACATTTACTGGGTACAATGTGGTGTTTTGATTGATACATGTATACACTGTGGAATGATCATGTCGAGAAAATTAGTGCATTCATCACCCCAAATATTTATCATTTCTTTGTGGTGAGAACATTTAAAGTTCTCTCTTTTACATTGAATAGACATTTCTCAAAAGAAGACACACATGTGGTCAACAGGTATGTGAAAAAGTGTCCAATGTCTTTACTCCTAAGAGAAATGCAAATGGGAGCCATCATAAAGTGTCACCACACATCTATTAGATGGACATTATCAAAAAGCTAAAAGATAGATGTTGGTGAGGATGTGGTGAAAAGGGAACTGCTGATGGTGTCATGAATGAGTACAGCTGCTTTGGAAAGTGGTAAGGAGGTTCCTCAACAAGTAGAATTAACACATAGTGCAGCAATCCCACTGCTGGATATGTACCCAAAGGAATTGAAATCAGTATGTCGATGAGATGTTTGCACTCTAGTGTTCATTGAAGGATTTTTCACAATAGCCAAGATATGGGGAAAAAAATCTAAGAACTTAACTTTTAATAATCACTCCATATAAAAGGAACTGGGAGTTTAGAATTTCTACGTTTAAGCTCTATACTTCCTCATACCCAATCTGGCTGCTGAAAGCTCAGATATCCTTGACTTTGTAAAATGTTACTTTCTTGAAAACAATTCTGGAGTTTTCAAATGCTTTCTACGGCTTAATGAGTTCATCTTATTAGTGATGCAAAGGTATCAGCCCAGGAAGGGAAAATATATAAATATAAATATATATATATATATAAAATCTTTGTGTGTGTGTGCTCTCTCTTGTCATTTTTAACTGATTGCTTCTGAAACCAGGTGAAACTACTTATCCCTGGGCAGGACGCAGAGACTTTAATTTAGTTTGCCAAGAATAATGGATAATGGTGCAATTTATTCCTCGTGCACTGGATCTGTTCCCCAGTTCAGAGAACAGAATTTCAGTGGTCCGGTAGGATAAGTTAATTTTAAAGCTCTCCCACGGATCTTCTATCCCCTGCTTGCTTCTGGAGAGTAATTGAATAAAAAATAACACTTAAAACACATAATACTTTTGTGGCTGCCAAGCCAACGATTCCAGAAAACTTTTCTACTTGTAGACAATGTAGGTTTTTTTGTAATGCTTTAATTAAAACTAATTCCACTTATACCATAAATGTCAGGGTACTAAATAGAATTCTGTTTCCCCACTTTGTTAACAACCGCATCTGTTTAGGAATCTGTAGACCTAATAGAACTGGTGTGAGGAATATAAACAAATGACTTTTTTTTTTTTTTTTTTTTTTAACAGATAAGTACCATTATAACACAGGTGAGCCCCCAGGCTGTACTTTAAATACTATATCCTGATACTTAAAGACACCCTTTGTAGGTGTCTTCTGTTTGTGATAACTGAGAAATAAAGAAAGTCCAAGAAAACTCTTTAAAGGGAAGTTCAGGGGGCAAATGAGGTGAAACAGGATGTTGATGATGCAACCACTCACAGAAGCCAAAGGCATGGGCAATACACTGGAAATGTTCATGCTGTTTGCTGCAGCCAACTCACAAGAAACTACTGTGGACATCTCTTCCCAACTCTTTGGCTTCCCACTGGTAGCTGAAATTGGGGGTGGGGGAGATAGTTATACCTTCAACATTAGCAAACACGATGGATCTATTTTTTATTTTTTTGTTTCTCCAAGGACACCACTGCTTTATGCCTAATGGCAGTTGGGCCTTATAAAGAATGAAACTTGGAACAGGAAGTGAGCCCACCATGTTTGATTATTCTTTCTGCATCTCAGGGCCTTGAGGGCTCTTCTCTGACTCTTCCTTGTGCTTCTCCTCTTCTTCTGCTGACATTTCTGTGAATTTACATGGGCTCCAAATTCAAATAATCTGTATAGAAATTGAGTAAAACCCCCCATAGCAACAGTTACCTAATATTGGTAAAGAGAAATTCACTGGACTGTATTGGAATATTGGGCCTTTCTTGGTGATGTGGCTTTCACCCTCATCCTCATAGACCAGTGGTTCTCAACCTTCCTAATACTGCGACCCTTTAATACCGTTCCTCATGTTGTGGTGACCCCCAACTATAAAATTATTTTTGTTGCTACTTCATAACTGTAATTTTGCTACTGTTATGAATTGTAATGTAAATATCTGATATGCAGGATGTATTTTCACTGTTGCAAAGGGATTGGACCCACAGGTTGAGAACTGCTGCCATGGAGTCTAGTCTGCGCACAGCAGACAGAATGACCTTTTTGAACGTTAGTCCATATTATCCTCAGATTCCATTACATTTAAAGCAACCTCAAAGTTCTTGCCATGACGCAGAGGCCCCATCCTCTGACTCCCTCCTCGTCCTGGACCTCAGTGTCCACCACTGTCCCTCCAGTCCCCCTTCTTCTGACTCTCCTCTGACATGCCTTCCTACCACCCACCCCAGGGCCTTTATAAATGTGAGTTCTTCCGTGTTTAATGTGCACTGGGAAAACAAAGTGATACTGACTACAGGGAACAACTGCACAAGACGGGTATCAACCAAGGTTGGTATGCCCTGAACAGGAGGCACAAGCCGCACGTCTGGAGAGTAAATGAGATGCAAAAAGAGATGAGATCAAGGGGAACTAAGGGAAAATGGAGAAATGCTGCGGAGTAATGCGACAGTGACTTTGGTAGCTGTGCTGCAAAGGGCCTTCAAACACACACAGGGCAAATAAAGGCAAATCAGCTGCAATTTATGAGATTCCCTTTCTTTCAAACAATGTGTGGTATTTTGGAGGGAGTCACACAATTGTGGAGTATGTCAAGCATAAAATCAGCATACACAATGTTGGTGAGTGTTGAAGAATTTGAAAAGCAGTAGAGGAAGATACTATACATTTTCCCCGATAATTAAGGAATACTACTTTTCCATAGGTTACTGTAAATCACTATGGAAATTGAGGCAAATATTTCACAAAAGATATGAAGTCTGAATGATTATTACTGATATACTTTATTAGCACTTATAGTAAGAAATGAATAATCATTATGTGCCATCTATAGTACTAAATAGTATACATCTATATATTCATATAGATGAATATAAATATATTACATATCACTATATATAATAAAATATATTATTTATTTAGGACATATGATAAATTATATAGAAATAATAGAACAAAAAGCAGAAATTAGAGTGGTTGAGAGTGAGCCTAGGTTGTAAACCGCTCATGCTCAAACCCAAGGAACCCTAGTCACTAGTTAATCCATGATGCACATTTTTTTTTTTTTTTTTTTTTAGACATAGTCTCACTATGTCACCCTTGGTCAAGTGCCATGGCATCACAGCTTACAGCAACCTCAAACTCTTGAGCCTAAGCAATTCTCTTGCCTCAGCCTCCCGAGTAGCTGGTACTACAGGCACCTGCCATAACACTCTGCTATTTTTTGCTTGCAGTTGTCATTATTGTTTAGCAGGCCCAGGCAGTGCTGGAACCCACCAGCCTCAGTGTATGTGGCCAGTACCCTACTCTCTGAGCCATGGGCACTGAGCCTTGATGCACATTTTTTGTCACTCTCTAACTCAGGCTCCTTCATCAATAACATGACATTGACTTCTAACACTGTCTATGCCTCAGGGTTGTCGTGATACACAATGTATTTGACATCTCATTTATATAAGGGTGTCCATAAAGTTTGTGTGCAATTTAAAATCATTATATGCTTTTAAGGCTCTAATTAATGAGAAACTCCAAAGTTAGCTATTTCTGTTTGCTTGGCCTCTGCATCCAAGTCACTGGGATCTCAACTCTTTACCCACCTACTCTCGGCCTGTCCTCACTGCCTCTCTCTCATATTATTACCCTGTCCCCTAGTTCTTGTCCTTTCCAACTGGAATCCATCGTGTGAGAAGAAAGATGTTCACCCCGTCTCTTCCCTTCTCAGGCTGTCCAAACACATCTGTATTCTTCCTTTGTGTCATCCCTGGACTAGGACCCATCTCAGATGATTTGTGACAAGATAACTTGAGAGTAAGCATTTACTGACTTAACATAAGATAACTTGAGAGTAAGCATTTTAGTGACTTCTACAGCTATTTGCTAGAGTAATTCCTAGCTGTTGAATTTAAGGTGAAAATTTGAGCTTGTAGTGTTCATGCCCCTTTGCACTTCGTTCTTCTAGTGTTATTGTACTTTCTATAGGTACGGCTATGTGATGGATTAGGAAACAAATGCGGTTTTCACCACACGACTTGAGCATCACTTCTCTATTGTAAGGTACTCCACAGTCCCACTTGCCTGGGACTGAAGGGGTTACCAGGGCACAGGACCATCACTTTTTTTTTTTTTTTTCTTTTGAGACAGAGGCTCAAGCTGTCGCCCTGGGTAGAGTGCCATGGCGTCACAGCTCACAGCAACCTCCAACTCTTGGGCTTAAGCAATTCTCTTGCCTCAACCTCCCAAGCAGCTGGGACTACAGGTGCCCCACCACAACACCCAGCTATTTTTGGTTATAGTTGTCATTGTTGTTTGGCGGGCCTGGGCTGGATTGGAACCTGTCAGCTCCAGTATATGCTGCAGCTGGCGCCTTTGCATCTTGAGCTACAGGTGCCCAGCCAGGACCATGACTTTTAAAACAGAGAGAGTCTCAGACAAAGCAGAATGGGTCTAAATTCCAACTTCTTTTCCTGTCCTTTATAGTCTATTTTGATCTGATCTTAGCTCATCAACTGCTCTTGCTGGTTCCTTTCCTCTGATGCTTATCATTTTATTTTTTGAAATTCTGAATTGGCAGTGTTAAGGCTCTAGGATGGAAGACATGATTTGTCAAGGATGCTGACTCTGATCACTTGTAGTTACCACTCAACACACTGCACTGAGGCCTTGTCTAAAAAGAACAGGCAATGCAGACTGGGGAAAGTAATATGGTTTCCAGGGAAGATGCAGGGTGCAGGTCCTTCTCTGCTGCTCTCCCATGCCTGGCTCCACACAGATAAATTGTCCTCTATAATCCCATTCATTCACTGTAATGGTTAATATGTGTCAGGTTGACTAGACCACAGGGTGTCCAGATGTTTGATTAATGTTATTCTGGGTATATCTGTGATGATGTTTCTAGGTGAGATTAACATTGAATCTGTAGATTGAGTAAAGCATGTGGCCTCCCAAGAGTGGCTAGGCTGCATCAAATTCCAGGAAGCCTAAAAAGGACAAAGAGGAAGAGTAAGGGAAAATTCATGCTACCTGCTTAACCCTTTCTGAACTGGGACCTCAGTCTTATTCTACATTCTGGCTGGAACTTACACTATTGACTCTCTTCCTTCTCTGGCCTTCACACTCGGACTGGAAGGATACCACCTACTTTCCTGGGTCTCCAGTATACAGGAAGCAGATTGTGGTACTTTTCAGCCAACATCGTTGTATGAGACAGCTCCTTATGTCTTACTTTCTATACATTTCCAATGTTATTCACGTGTGTGTACGCATGTGTATGACATCAGGACTATACACACACACATATAGTCCTGATATCATAAAGAATTATATCATACCATTCCATTTTTCTGTAAAACCATAGCTAATAGACTTTTTAAAAAATGCACTCATCTGTACACTAGCATGGTGTCATGGGGCTATCAAGGAGATTTATAGGAGATAATTTATATGAAGCAGGTTACACTTGGTCATGTCATTCAGTGCAATTAAACTATTATGACTATTTTAACAAAGAGCAATGATACTGCATGGGTCCAAGGGGATGTGGGGCTGAGTGAGAACAGAATGCATATGTGACACATAATTGTCTTCAAATTTAATTTGACAAAAATACATGCTTGTTATTTGGAAGTTCTCCAATTTACTATTTTGAACTCTGTCTATATCAACACTGAATCCCCCAAATCCACAGTGTTGAAAACAGGTGTATGATGTCTGATGGTGCCGCTCCTAAACCGCATGTACTATATTCTACTATGTGCACCGTATTCTATTAAATATGCAACATTGACAAATATCTTCTCACATAAACAATTAAGACATGTCATTTCATTGTAATCTAAGACAAATTCACTACTTTTTTCACATACCAGATGTTTCATTTTTCACAATTTTGTTTTTATCTCACTGATCTTGATTCTAAGTTTCAATTTTTATTATTAAACCCAATGCACTGTAACTCACACTAGAATATTTACCAACACTATGTAAATATTTCTGGAAGGGGAGTAATTATTTCTAAATGTGAAACTCTGCACTGTATATAAAGGTCATTTTCAAAGACATTTTCCTCTCCTTATTCTGTATCAGCATTTCTTGTAGGTTGTTAGGAGGGGAGCGGCAGTTGTCACCGGTCTAGTCAAGTGTGAATCTTACATGTGGCACTTTCTACTGCTGGATATAAAACTCCCATACAAAGTTGAAGGTCATGTTGCCATCTGCTCATTTTTAACTATAAGAAAATACAAACATCGCTTTAAAAACAATGCTTGCATTCTTTGGGAATTAAATATTGATATGCTGGCAAGCTACGAGCTTAAATCAGGTGTACCGAGTTTTAATAATTTTAATGCTTCATATTATCAACGATAATAATCATTAAAAAAATCTTATATGAAATTTGGGCCAATTTGCCTAGACTACATATTTTTGTCCAAATCAGTATGGAACTGAATCATTTCCATTGAGTTCTGCCAACTTTCAGAGATACATGTAAGATATTGGTAATAAGTATACCTGGATTTAAATCTCATCTTGTGTCACTATGTAATTAAGGTCATATTACTTACCTTTCAAGGTTTCAGTTGGAACACCTGCACAATGGGAATATCTACTACATAAGAATCTGGGGGAATTATTCCCTCATTTATCCAACAAATATTTATTATGCATCTACTAATCCAAGGCACTCTTCTAAGTGCTGATGGCATAGCAGTGAGGAACAATAGTCCTGATTCAGGTACGAAACATCTAACCTAGAGTTTGCACACAGTGAATCACTAGGCTTGGCTTCCTTCCTTTTTAAGTCCCAAACTGTTTTATATTATATGCTTTTTACACACCAAATTGCATACAATGTTTTATATAATCTTCCTTTTTTAAGTGTTATGTCCCAAGTATCCAACTAGGCTATTTGAGGAAGGGGATTATATCTTAAAATTTTCCTTTTTTTTTTTTCAGAATATTATTGGGATACAAATATTTTGGTTACATGGATTGCTTTTGTGCAGTTTGAGTCAAAGTTATAAGAGTGCCCATCACCCAGGTAGTGTATTTTCCATTTTATACAATAATAGCAGTTCCTAGGAGATAATTAAAAAATTGCATTGATTTAGTCACCAGTGAATAATCAGTCTTGTGTCTCAGGCAGATGGAGAAGAGAGGAGGCTTGTAGAGCAGTAACATCCCAGTTCTTAACCTCAAAAGCACATTTGCTGATGACTTCACTCAGTCTCCACATTCTCTTGGGTACCTCGAATGTGCTTGCTGAGAGGGAACTGTTGTTTTTGAGGCATGGCTGATGGAGAAAAATCCTCTGTGCCATTGCATTTCTTTGCATCTTCTAGCATGCAGATGTCAATATTTGAATTAAGAAAAATTTAGAAGCCTTGAGTAACAGAACTATTTTTAAATAGATATTTTTAAGTATTTTAAAGATATTTTTAATATTTCTTGCCTTGACATAATGCACCACCCCACTGGATTATTTTTTTAAATATTTAATTATAAAATCAATTTCACTTAGCTATTAGCATAGAATATAAATGTCTTAACAAAATAATTAAGTAAACGAGATGAGGTATATATGAACCAGTGTGATGTAAGCATTCCTAATTCTATATATGCATTAATGTATACATGATCTATATGTTTATGATTTAATAAAAAAAAAAAATAAAAAGAAATAAACATAATATGGCACAGTAAAAAAAAAAAAAAGAACTGGAATAAACTTATTTTGCAATTCTCCTTTCACCCCTTCATATTACATATGCATTCATTCATGTGTGCATGAGCACACACACGCACACATTCTCTCTCTCTCTCTCACACACACACAGACACACTTTCCCTGGATCCCAGTGTTGAAATTCACTCTTACTACTTTATTTCATTTTATTCCCAGAGAAACAGAAATGATATTAATGCAGTATTGGGTAAATCTAAAATTTTTTTGAGTAAGGAATATGGGTTTTTAATACATTATGATTTAGTCAGGTTTTTGGTAGATATACTGGTAAATACAAAAAATTAACCTTCTCTTTCTAAATATCCTAAAAGTAAATTTAGAAGACAATATAAGTTATGTGAAAGAAAATACAGATGAATACAAAAATATTTTCACTTGAACAAAAATGTAGCATTCATTTAATTTAAACTCTATCCATTGTGGTTAGAAGTCTAACTACCTAAATTGGGGGGGGGGGGGAGTTTGAGCATTTCTATGGGTTGAAATGGATACTTTTTTCAGATGAATACTTTTTTCTGGCTAATTCAAGTTTAGAGAAAGATAAACATAAAATGCACACATAATCACCCACCCAAACTACTCTCTTGGAACTACCAGATCTTTGTTTGTTTGTTTGTTTGTGACAGAATCTTACCTTGGTAGAGTGTCAAGGTGTCATAGCTCACAGCAACCTTAAACTCTTGGTATTAAGGAATCCTCTTGCCTCAGTCTCCCAAGCAACTGGGACTACAGGTGCCCACCACAACCCCAGCTATTTTTAAAGAAGAGGTCTCACTCTTGCTCAGGCTGGTCTCCAACCCCTGAGCTCAGGCAATCCACCTGCCTCAGCCTCCCAGAGTGGTAAGATTACATGTGTGAGACACTGAGACTGACTTCTACCAGATCTTTGGATTTTCCTTTATGTAATAATTACAAGAAACTACCCACATTTTTTGAACCTATTAATTGGGTTTTGTAAATGCTGTGCTATTTCCTGGATAGGGTCCTGTATTGTTGATTGACATTTCCAGCAGCCAATGAGATGCTGACACTTGGAACTTGATTTATCTAAAATCAATTTCCTTTTCATTGTTCTCCTATCAGATTTACTTCCAGTCACTCACACTGTAAAAACCAAGGAAGTTATTTTTGAATCCTTACTTCCTTTCCCTACTGAATCTCACTTTCCAATCCTGTTGCCTTTTCCCTCCTGGACTCTCTGTCTCTTCCTTGCCATCACCTGATTTAGGCCCATATTAACCCACTCAAGTGTGATAGCAAAATCTTTTCACTGGTCTCCCTGCTTCATGCCCTTTTGTCATTCCAGTCCATTCTATACACTGACACGAGGACAATCTTCCTAAACATCACTGTGAACATATCTTCATCTTTGCAAGATGACCCCTCAGGTCATAGAGGTGCTTCATAGCTGTTCCAACATTCTACAAAGATCTTATTCTGATACCTCCCTGTCCTGAATGCATTAAGAATAGTAAGTTACATTTAGTCACATGTTAATGTTAATGTTCACATGTGTACACACACATTAGCTCATTTTACACACACACACACATACACACACACACATACACACACACACATGCTCTTTTTACTGACTTATAATATGCATTGAGCACAAAGCACATAATTGTACAGCTAGATGAATTTTCACACACTGAATGCATCTGGGTAACCAGCACACATTGAACTAGCTCTTTATCTTATCACAACTATTGTTCATGATTTTGTAATCTGCCTGAGGAAGGTCCGTTATAAATGGATGAATTTGAATTTAAACCAGTCTGTCAAAATCCAGAGCCTATGCTATTAACCACATTGGTAAGCATCACGTACATTTGATACAAAAAAATCTATATAATTGTTGTCGATTAAATGCTTTTTATACTTTTTGGCCTCTAGTCTCATGCTATTTTTGAAGCCTAAAATGTTCTTGTTTACTCTTTCTCATTCCTTAACTCTCTCCCTCTAGTTCCCTCTATCTTCTACTCTTCTTTTTTTTTTTATTGCAAGTTAATATGAGGGTACAAATGTTTAGGTTTCATAGTTTTCAATTCTAAGGTAAAGTTCAAGTTGTAGTAGACCCTTCACTCAGGGAGCGTGCTGAACAACCTCATGTTGTGCACATCAGGTGAGATCCTGCCAATCACCCTCCCTCCTCTCCCCTCCTCCTCTCCTTCTTCTTCTCTCCTCCTTGCTGAAATATAACTGTGTTTTGTCATTCATGTGGGCTTGTAGTTGTTTATATATTGGTTTTATATTAATACTGAGTATGTCAGGTTTTTTTCCATTCTTAAGATACTTTACTAAGAAGAATGTGTTTCAGCTCCATCCAGGTAACATAAAAAATGTAAAGTCACCATCTTTTCCTATGGCTGAATAGTACTCCGTGGTATACATAAGCCACAGTTTGTAAATCCATTCATGAGTTGATGGGCATTTGATTGCTTCCACAGCTTGGCAATTGTGAATTGAGCTGCAATAAACATTCTGGTGCAAATTTTTGTGGTAAAATGATTTTTGTTCTTTTGGGTAGTAATGGGATTGCAGAATCCCATTGGGAAGATCCCCATTGCAGGATCCTCTTCCCATGAAAGGTTGACTTTTAGCTCTCTGAGAATTTTCCATACTTCTTTCCATAAAAGTTGTACTAGTTTGCAGTCCCACCAGCAGTGTAGACGTGATCCCTTCTCTCCACATCCATGCCAGCAACTGCACCGTTGGGACTTAGTGATGTGGGGTAATCACACTGGAGTTAGGTGGTATCTCCAGGGTGGTTTGGATTTGCACTTCTCTGATGTCTTCGACTCTACTTTCAATAATCTTATCCCATTGTTTGGCATATTTTGATAGCAGGAGGTAGCAAATAGAACTCAAGCTTTTGGAGCCAAATGCTTCTGGGTTCAAATTTCACTTATTGGCACTTATTAAAACTCTCTAGACATTGTCCTCATATGAAAAGTAGATTTAAAAAATAACCATATGTTTGGGGTTTTTTTCTAAATTGAAATACAACAAATGTGAGATGCCTACCACAATACCTGGTAGGTAATGGCCATTCATTAAAATGTAACTGTCGTTCCTCATAAGGGCACAGTATCCCTCTCTCCCTCCAATAACTCTGCTAGTCTTTACCCATAGTTTGACCTTATTCATGCACGTAGCATGCTGGATTTCCTTTATTGTTGTCCTGGATTGTTATTGATGCCTTTTATTCTATTTCAACATAGTATGTGTGTGGTCCTTGTACTTTTAAATAGGTAGTGAGCTCTTTTCAGGCAGAGACTGCATTACACACTTACGTGCATTCTTCTTTAAAGATATGTTTGGTAGTCACCCTATATGTATTTGTTGATTCATAAACATTCCTGTTCCGGGGCAAATCAATGAATGAGAAGGTCCTATATGACAGATAAAAATGATATCAAAAGCAACCTGTACCAAATGTAATATTTTTAATACAATTATTTTCCCAGTTGCACTGATGCATTAATGGGAGAACAGCTGATACAAATTGAGGTTCTCACTTTAATTTAATTACCTATGTCATATAGCTCTGGAAAGAAAAAAAATAAGTATAATATGATTCTAGTTCACTAATGCCATTAAAGAAAACAGGAATTCAACTTTCTGAGAAATAAAATTTCTGCTTTGAAAAATCCACAGGACTCACTGCTATTGTCTTTAAATTAATGATCTAACCCCTTGGCTATAAGTAGTTATTGTACAGGTGTAAAAAGAAACAAAAGCATCCATGTAGAGAAGAAATAACTGCATTCCTGGAATGGAATGGAATCAGCCTGGAAATGTAAGAAATCGAGTGGGAAATGAATGAGAATCTTAACAAAGCATCAATAAACTAACTCCTGCCAATGGTTCTGCCTGTTCAGCCAGGGAGTGAGTGTTACAATTTGGAAAATATATATATATTATTTTGAAATTTTTAAAGGAGTAGTAGTCTGTAAGTTGTTTGTGTCATAGTATCAGTGATGTCCACTATTGCTAATATTTTACGTGACAATGATAAAAAGAAAAGCTACTAAATTATAAATGTGTGAAGTATTACCCACTGCTTCCAGGAAAGAATTAGATCCTGAGCACTTCTGAGTGGGCAGAGTCTAGGGAACAGGGGCATGGGAGGGAAAACAGAATTAGCAGGGATGACTCGGTCTACCTAGTACAGCTCTTACCCAGAGGGCAGAGAGGAGACACTGCAAAGGATACTGTGAGGAAGAGTTTGGGACTTGGGAAGGAAAGAAGAGAGAGATTGTAGATCAGCTTCCCGGGGTCCGAGAGATCATGAAAACAAGAGGGGTAAGAAGAACCTTAATTGCTAAATGACCTGAATAGATTCCTCCTCTTTGCCATTTTTGTGAGTGGTGAATATAACCAGGACAATTGTCCATGAAAGTTTCATCAGCTAAAGGTCACATCCTGCTTTAGAAAAGGATTGCTTAAGAAACAATGCTCTTCCCTCCCAAATGCCTCTTAGGGACTGCATCTTAGAAATCTGTCCGAGGGTACCTTAGAATAATAACAGCAGCAGCTGTAATCGTTGCTAATATTTACTGAGCACTCTTTGTTTGTAGGAAATGAATGAGAAAGAGTGCTAAGCATTCAAATGGACCATCTCATTTTATTCTCACACATATGTTTTTTGATTCATGACTATTATTATCCCCAAATGGCAAAGTAGGCAACTGAGGATTATAGTAGCTAAGTAATTTCCTAAGGGCACATAACACTAGTTTGGTGGTAGAGCCAAGCCTGGCTCTAAACCCATAGTCTAAATGATTTCAGATTCTATAAATCAAACTCTGTGATACATTTGTTGAGTACTGCCAGGAAGGGGAAAAGGTAAGAATATTCTAAAGATCATGTTGCCCTGTGATATCATGCCATATCTCAATCATAAAAAGGAAGAAAACATGTTCCATTTGAGGCTCTCAGTTGATGCAAAACCTATGCAGTATCTTTGCCATAAAAGGAAAACTAGTATCATTCTATTCAGCTTGGTTTTTAAACTGAGAGTCATAGAACGGTAGAACAAGAGAGAAATTCAGATAAGGTGCTGATCTGTCATTACAAATAAAGAAACTAAGACCCAGCAAAGTGCAGTAATTACCACTTAGACCAAGTGGTCTAATGACCAAGCCAACACAAGAACTAGAATCTTCAACTTGGGTTTGTTTCATTTTAACACATCGATATTATGAGCAGAGTGTTTTATTTTAACACTGCAGGATACTATCAAATCTAAATACCCCCTTTCAGCCTAGTAATCACACAAGATTCCTAACAAAGACTCTAGAGATTTAAAGAGGTGACTTAAAATATCAGCAGACCCACAGAAGGGAAGAACATAAACACACCACACACCTGACCAAGGACTACTATTTAGACCATATCAAGAGCTCTCAAAACTCAACAATGAAAGAACACAGCATCCAATCTGAAAATGGGCAAAGGGTGTGGAGAGACATTTTCCCAAACAGTATATATGGATGGCAAATAACACATTAAAAGATGTTAGAAGACTTCATTTCCCATCAGAATGGCTAAAATCATAGAGAATAGCAAAGACTTGTAGAGATGAGGAAGAACTGAGTCACTGATAATCTGCTGATGGCCATTCAATTGTCCAGCCACTGTGGAAAAACAGTTTGGCAGTTTCTAAAAAACCTAAACAAGCAGCTCCCCAGTGACCCAGCTATTGTACTCCTGGGCATTTATCCCAGAGAAATTAAAACTTATGTTCGCTAAAAAAAATAAAACAAACAAACAAAAAAACATGTAGCAGTTTTATTCATAATAGCTGAAAACTGGAAACAATCCCGATGTTGTGCAGTGGTGATTAGGAAAACAAAAGTGGTGCACCCACCCTGGGGAATTCTAGGAATGAAGTATTGATACACAGAGCAACCAGGATGCATTTCCAGAGAATTATGCAATCCCCAAAGCTCATATGCTGTCATTTCATTTATATGACACTGTTGAAATGAAAAAAATCATAGAAATGGAGAACAAGTTGGTGGTTGTCAGGGACTAAGAAGGGGGTAGAAATGGGAGGGAAGTGGTGTGTTGTAAAGGCCACACAAGGGATCCTGTTCTAATCACCTCTTCTGGTTAGATTGATTGCAGTTTACTAGTCACATAACCAATCATAGCCTAGAAGAGGAGGACACTCTGCCATGCACTTGGCAGCAGAGTGAAGGACCAAGGACAGGCTTGGTGTACTAGTATCAAAGGATGGACTGATGCCTTGGTTCCCGTGGGATGATGTAATTGACTTATTTGAATGTCTTCTGGTTTGGGAGAACTGAAACATCCCTCTTAGGGATAAGCAGTAATTGTGCAGGGTCTCCCTGATGAGGAGAGTTATTTGGGAGGGGACCTCATCCACATGAGCAAAGTGGGGAAGGGGGTTTGTGGTTAGGCCACCCAAAGCTCTCCCAGCTCTCCCCAGGCACACACAACAGTGGGGATTGATTTTAGGCCCTATTCCACAAAGTTCAGGGAATGTTCTGTATCTCAACTGCGTCAATGGTAATGACCTTGTTGTGATGTTGTACTATAGTTTTGCAAGATATTATTACTAGAGGACATGGGGCAGTGCAATCAATCAGCAAAATGGTGGCTTAGAAAAGAAGGAAACTTTGCCGTAACTTGGACTTATTCCAGAAACAGACATTGGTTTTGTAAAGATTGGTAGGACTTGAATAGACAGCCCCCCAAACCCTGCAAGACTGCAAATCTCAAAAAGATCATTACAAAAGTTAATGATCATTTTTATATATTTGTATGCCTTTATTTTTTCTACACAATTTAGGATGTGAAAAAGAGGTAGAAGATATGATACTGAATAAGGTCCAGTTTGTCAGTTTCTAAACCTATGAATGCGTCAGAGGAAATACAATGTAATGCAATTCATCGGGGTTTCTACAATACAAGAGTACTCAGCAAGAACTGAGAGAGTTTAGGATCGGGTGTACATATCCAGCAGGGAAAGAAAAATAAACAGCCATGAGAGAATTATGCAGACAAAAAGATAAAAGAATAGACTTTGAGGTATAACTAGTAAAAAAAAAGTTGCACAAATAATATAGTGTGTTCGGACACAACTATTAGCCCAGCTCAAACAGATACTGCTTTGAAGCAGATAGCGCAACGTAGCTAAGACATCAGTTCTTGCATTGAACTGCCTGGGTTCAAATATCAATTTTTTTCCCTCACCAGCTATTTGACTTGGAGCAAGCTATATAACATCTTCAAAGCTTATTCCTGCATGCATAAATAGAAATAAAAATAGCACTAATAGTCCTTCTTTATAGGACAGTTGTGATGTTCAAAAGGGAAAAGGGGTTCAAAAGTTTCTTCTCAGTGCTTAGCTTATAATATGTCATTGCTAATCATTAATGACAATTTACCAGGGGCATAGGTGTGGGTGGGCCAGATAACTAGGCATTTCAAATGTCAAGATTCGGAATCTCAACTTGAGGAGTTCAGGAGATAATGAGGATCCATGGAATGTATTTCAGAAGGATTTAGACTAGCCTGAGCAACTTAATGAGACCTTGTCTCTACAAGAAATTTTGAAGTACCTGATATGGTGGTGCACACCTGTGGTGACAGCTACTTAGGGGGGTGACACAGGAGAATGGCTTGAGTCCAAGAGTTTGAGGCTGCAGTGAGCTGTGACTGTGCCACTGCACTCCAGCTTTGGTGAGACTTTGTTTCCAAAACAATATATCAAACAACAAAAACAACAACAACAAAAAATAAAATGAAAGAGAGAAAAGAAAGGAAGAAAGAGAGGAAGGGGGAGAGAGAGAAAGGAGAGGACAGGAGAGGGGAAATGAAAGGAAAGGAAAGGAAGGGAAAGATTTTACAATCCATTAGATAAAATATATAGATTAAAACATTTATTGTATGCTAGAACTCTTCTATTTGTTATTATTCACAATTACTCTGTTATATAGCCATTATTATCCCTGCTTCCCAGATAAGGAAACTGAGGGTCGAAGACAGTGAGTTACTAAAATTTATATATGAAGAAAGGTGAGAGCCTGGATTTTAGCTCCTGGTCCAAAGCTCTTTCTGTCCCTCAGGGAGTTTCGTGGAGTCTATAACTATAAATATCTATTTACAGGTTGCTGTTGATGGACAGTAACTCCTGAAAAACCTTTTATGTCATCAGAGGAAATGAAGGGTGCACAACTGAAAAAGCAAGCAAATAGAGTAAGTGCAAAGTCATCATTAAAGATAATGAAGGCGATTGTACAGGAAAATTAATCTTATTGTAAAATACGTGCTGTAGGAGACAGAGGTTGAAGCCGGGTGACCACAACATCACAGTAAGTGAGGTTTATAAGGAGAACCTCTGCCTTGGGGTAGTTAGTTGTCATGGACAGACAGAACAACTGGAAACAGTTGAAAGAGGAATCTATATAAAAACCAAGGATATTTTGAAGTATTTGTTTTCATGGAGGCTTAGAAAGTAACCTTCATCCTTGAAAATTTTATATACTGATTAATTAAAGTGCTGCTTCCAAAAGGCTTCCCCCACCCCAGGCAAAAAAAAATTAAGAACCACCTTCAGCATAAAAACATATGAGGGACCGAAGATCTTACAGCCCCTTTTAAATTACAATGATCACTCTAATATGCTATTATTATCTCCCCATTTGGACAAAGGTCCTAGCCACATGCAATCTTTTGAGAAGTTCTTTGTCTAATTTTCTTTTTCCCCAACCATAAATTTTCTAGGAGAATAGTAATTATATTATAAACATTTAGTCTTGCCATTATTGCTAACAGCATTACAATTTTCTAACAATAAACCTGAAATTTTCCATGAAATACAAACACAATCAGCTGTCAAAGCCCCTTTTAGTAGACAAAGACTTAGAAAAAATATTCTTGGATTTTTCTCAACAAAAAATGGCATTTTAATTGCTTTGTTCCTTGTTTCAATCTTTTAATGAATCTTTTTTTTTTTTTTTTTTTTTTTATATCTTTTTTTTTTTTTTTTTTGGATTTTTATTTTTATTTTTTTATTTTTTTTTTTT